>BOSO01007598.1:0-54261 GCA_018403395.1 Gorsachius goisagi | reverse complement strand
CCATTTAAAATTACGCATATAGAGGGATGAATAAAGGTTTTCCAACCTGGATAATTTCACTGCCAGATTTCAATAATCCTTTTAATTACATTATTGTACTTCTATTTTAGATAACAAGAGGGTATCCGGTATTTTATGTACAGTCTGTAGACCTCGGTGCAACCACTGGCTTTCTGGCGCCTTGCCTCTGTGTCTGAGCGAGTTATAAAGCTTGGGCAGCCATGCCAGCATGCACCATCGTTTGTACCTGCAGCAATTCCATTGTTACAGCAGCAGTTGTAGCAATTTAACAAGTAGAACACCCGTTTTACTGTCTGTTTTATTACCAAGACAGATAAAATTTGTACAAGTAGTGCTCAGGGAACCAACGTATAACAGTACATCTGAATTAAAAACTAAAGTATTATCTAGCTGAACTCATTAGCATTTACAGGAATGACTAAACAAATTTGTTTCCCCCATCCGTTGTGTTGCTCCCTGCACAACAGCCATTTGTTCTGAGCCTCTTTTAGCAATTTACCAGAAGAAAACAAACAGATAAAATGGCAGCGCTGACTGGATGAACAGCTCATGGCAAACGACACTAATACCCCTACAGAACATGCAAGACTACTATAAGATTTGTCGACTATATACCTTCCAACAGTTAGCTTCATGCACCACAGTGCTTCCCAGCCTTTGTCAACAGAAGACAGGAAAACAGCTTCTCAGTCTGAGACCCAAAATGGGACTTTTGGCATCCCTAACACCCACCCTGGGGCGCCACTCATCTCCTACGCATCTCAGTTTTCAACTTACCTTTTTTTCTGAAGATCTGCCTGAGGAATTCATGACTGTTTTGAGCATCTCAAGCATATTTCTTCCAGGATCAAAGACGTAACAGTTGTGTCTGCCTCTTACTTGGGGTGCTGTTCTTATTCTGCACCTCTAGCTTCCAGCAAGGCAGAGCTCTTTCTATGGACGCACACAGGACTACAGCGGGGAGTGCCACAGCAGGAGGATGGCACCGCTTGCAAAGACAAGCTGTGTCTAGAAGCAGCACTTACAATGCAGACTGGAAAAATCTTTCCCAGATTTCCTCAGGTGACAACTCAGCATTAACAGTGCTCCAGCCAAAAAGGGGGCTCAGCAGATTAGGGCTGGCTAGAAATCTAGAGCCAAGGCGGGGAGCCAAACAACTCTAGTTAAGGGTAGACTATGGAGGCGTTCAGGTCAGTTCAGAAATAGTGGAGAAGGATCTGAGAGCTGGTTAATAGACTTTACATAACTGGATATTGAATAATATTCCATGTAAATATTACCACTTCTTCATGTGCCTCCCAGCTGCAATGCAGACCAATGTTCTGGCTTTCCAGATCTACTTGGGGTGTTTTCCCTCAGGTTAGAATTAGAAACTGTTGGCTATAACACACAGGTAAGGAAGCGTTTCTCCTTCTCAGTACACTTTAAAGCTCCCTGTTTCTTATTAAACACGGTACAACACAGTGATTAGTATTTGGAATACTATTGGCAGCTTTTAAACTGAAATGTTTTGTTAAAAGGAATCCCTCCTATTGACTCTTTTTAAAGTACTATATCCTCATATAAATTTTTCTGTGCTAAAACAGAGATACATTGTTCAAAGATCATTAGTGAGAGATGTGTCTCTCTTTTTAGTCATGATCCAATATGTAAATCATATCATTGTGCTGCTTGGCACCCAAGGAAAATGGCATCTCAGCCATTTCAACTGATGTGCAAACTTTTCCAGCAAAAGCCCTCCAATATGAAAGTCCTTGGGACAGCAGCTGGCAGTTCCCAGTGACTATGGAGACAGACCTGCAGTCTGTACCTACACGCAGTGGTGCCAGCCCTGGGATGCAGCAAGCACATCTCAGTTCTGCATAAATTACTAGCAAAGTCAGATTTGGTTTTCAAAACCTTTCCCCATCTTAAGTCTGGCTCCAAGCCCATTCCCACTCCCGTTGAGGGGGCTGGGTTTGGTCTTCCAGGACTTTTCTTCATAAATAAATATATAATTAAAAAAATATTAATAATCCTAGCAAGCTCCAGAACAGACCCGTACATCCCACAGGCATTAAGATAACACCCCAATTCTGCACATGCGTGGAGGCACACACACAGCTACGTTCTTACCACCTCCTCACTCCTGCTCTTCAGCTCTTTGGGCCGATGAAACAACACATTACAATATTAAGAGCTGGGCATTACGCATGTAAAATCAAGTGTAGTAGTTTGATTTTAGATAAGAACTAACGAGTTACCATGACAAAGATTCCCCTCAAGTGCAAGTCCTGGGCAGAAAGCACTACTCTTCCAGGCGAAAAGCAGAACTGCAGCAAAGCGGCCGCTCCCTTTGCTCTAAAGAAGTAGAAATGCTTTGCTAAAAAACAATCTTTTCCCCCAATCTGTAATTTAATTTCCTTCCATATAGTAAAATATCTACACCTGACTGGCTGATGAGCTTCAGATGCTTGTCTTGCAGCTCCTAAATGCCTGCTTTCGTTCTGAGCTCCTGCAGACAAGCGCAGAAGGGGTACGTTGGATTCCTTCAGGAGCTCAGCATGCTTTCAAGGCCCTACAGAAAGTGCAAAATACATCCTGCCACAGACATCAAGATCAAGCCACTGGCCTAACACCACCACTCAAACACAACATCTCTGCTTGTGAAAAGCCCAAGAGGAAATGCAGGGGACCTTGAAGCAAGCAGTTAATTCCTTGGTTGAAAACAAGTCTTCACAAGTGCTGAGCCAGAAATAAAATTGGTCTCTAACTTCTCCCACTGAAAGGTTTCCTTGTCTTGTTTTCATTTGTTCTAGGCATTCTAAAATGACAGGCTGAAAACTTAAAGGCCAATATTGATGCTATAATTTGTGATATAAATCATGTAAGGATCTACAAATACCTAAAAGAAGCAAGCCCGACCACATGCTCCACACCTGGTGAGTATTAATAATGCTTTCCACAGACTGCTTTTTAGAAAAACATCTCTTGGTTATATAAAGAGCAGCAAAGATTTAAATCTGTTGTTGAAGAGAACAAATAGGATTCTTTAAAGGTTAAAGAATCCAATCATCTGCTCAAATACTTGAAGCTAAATAGTCCTGGCTATCAAACAACGTAATTAAAACCTACCTGGAAGAAAGTCAATAGGTTGTATATCAAGGAAAAAGACACATCACTAATGCATATCTTGTGGAAATTGGGAACAGAATTGCGTAGGTCGATCATTTCAAGGCATTAAGTGCTAGGGTTTAGACGCTGCCTGTAGAAGCATGTGGCACAGCGTTGCTGATTCAGAGACCTGCATACCGCAGG
Source organism: Gorsachius goisagi (assembly GCA_018403395.1). Lineage (NCBI taxonomy): Eukaryota > Metazoa > Chordata > Aves > Pelecaniformes > Ardeidae > Gorsachius > Gorsachius goisagi. The sequence continues at coordinate 50,943 of BOSO01007598.1, read as the reverse complement.
GGGAAGGTGGGACTGGAACAAAGGGAAAGGTATCTGCCCCTGTATGCTAATGAGTCAGAGTTTTGTCCAAAAATTATATTTGAATGTCAAATTCAAATTTGACATTTCCTAATTTCCTCACACAAATAAAAAAGATTTGCACTCCCAGATATTCTGTCCTTATCATCTTTCCTGGTCCATCGTGAGGCCAGTTGTTTGAAAGACAACAGGGAAGGTAACAGCGGGATGTGACCGGAGCTACAATCTTCGGGCTGGCCATTTCTGCAGCTCTCCTGATCATCTAATTGTAGAAGGGAAAGGAAAACCAGCTTTTCCAGTGTGTTACATTTTAAAACTTAGAAGGACTCCGTTTCAAATATTTGTCAGGAGTTCTGCCGCATGACTGGTATGTTTCTTGCCTGCTAAAAATACAATAAATACACCTGAGTTTTGACTGGCTAAAAGCAACCAGTAACCAACCAGTACAGGAAAGCACCACCTGCAATCTTGAGTGAGAAAGTGTCGTAACCAAGTTGAAGATTATGTGAGAATTTGGCCTGATTTCTTTCCCCTGCTAAATGCAAGAAAGAAATGTGTCAAACCCCTACTAATTTACTAATTAGTTCACTTAGGTATCAATCACTCATCAAGCAAGTTTTCCTCTTTAGACACTCGTTTCTTTAAAACTGGCTATTTAATTCACTGGCAAAACTAATAAGGTCTTGGATCATATGGTCAGTGCCAGATGTAGTCCAATTCACAAAGTCTCTTGGAACATATCAAATACTCTTTTTACTGCCCATCTGACTCAGGCTGATCTCAAGGGTTCATATTTCCATTCATCTTTCCATTCTGAAGTTAACATAACAGCACTGAGGCCGCTCTTGCATAAATTAACAGGACATTTAGGAGCTCTGGTGGAATCCCAAATTATACAGTGTTGTGGCAGGTAAAATGTTTAACAAATGAACATCAAAACATTTGTGAACCGGCTACACGAGCAGTCCCCTGGAAGGAGGGAATTAAGCTTCCACCCTCACATGGCTGTGGCCTCCCAGCTGAAGCCGCGTTCAGATTTCAGGGCCGGGCTGATCAAAGTGAACTCCTCTCCCCCTCTCTGCACAGAACTTGCACTCTGCACGGCTGACGTGCCTCCGGTAGCATCTCGCAATGATTTACAGCCACGCTGCAGGAGCGAAGAGTCAGTCAAACCTGTGCTGCAGCTCAACAAAATTGCTTGAAGCTGAATAAACTGGTGCATTCATGCCAAAAAGAGAACAGAATCTCTTTGCAGGCAAAACCACAATGTTTAGACAGAAACATGAACGTAAACCTGCACTGAAGATCCTTCCCTAGTCAGAGCAAAGTGTTCAGTGCAGAAATAAGGGCTATTGTATTAAAAGTGGACATTTTTTCACTTCTCTGTGTCACGCAGAGGACATCCCTTGATATTTTTTTAAACTGGTAGTTTAAAATGAACAGCCAGCAGTTTATTCAGAAAGCCAAAAGGCCTTTATGAAGCTCACTGCGAACACCAGTAAAACTTGTGTCAACATCTGTTTGAGCAAGAGCAATCTCTTGGGTAACAATTTTACATTCTCCCCTTCTCTACCTTTCTCCTCCAGCTTCTGGTCCAGGCTCAGATGCCCCCCCTCCTTCCTTCGGCAACAGCCGCTCGCAGACAGCCCCCATGCCCCTCGTGCAGCAGCCCAGTGCTTTCATCTCATGTCCTTCCTCACGCCTGTCTCTGGTGCGAGAAGCAGAGGAGCAGCCGTGTCTCCCACCGGTGAAGAGATGAAAAGAGGAATGAGGCCCAGCCACCAGCTGGGGAAGAAAAGGAGATTCCTGGCTCTGGGACAGGAATTTGGGAAAAGAAGCACCCCTCCACACAGTGCTGCCGGCCAGCCTCAGCCCTGCTGTGCTCTGCAGGAGCAGCAGTCTCTTTCCCCAAAAAGCTGAACCCCTGGTGCAGGACACATAAAGCATCTAACAGAGCTTCAGGTGCTCCCATTTCACAAACACCTCTGCTCCCTACAAACAGCCCATGTGTACCCCCGAGCATGCTGTCACACCAAGATACCGTCCCGCTGCCAGAAATGCTACAGCCGCATTAACATGGGGTTGGATCCAGCTAATTAGCCCTGATTGATAACTGGAGTAATTAGCCTTGCCTCAGAGGAAGAGTACTTTGGCCCAGCACTGCTCTGTTGGGGCATGGCCACCCTGCTCTGGTCCCAAGGCTAGCCCTGGTCTAGCTCTGTGGTGTATAGCTGCAGACACCCTTGGTAAGGAGGGGAAGAAAACTAAAAAAAAGGCACAATAACATGCCTTGCACTCTTTTACCACCCTTAGGAGAAAAACAGCGTGCACCTAACCTGAAAACATACTGGGTGTTTTCAGATGTATGAATGAGAAGTTTCCAAAAATGTTTAATTTTTTTTTTAGTCCAGGGAAAACTTCAGAAATGCTGAGACTCCATTTCATAACATTTTTTAAAAAATATAATTTAAAAGTAAGGATTGGTTTGGAAATTGAAAAATCTCACTTGGAATGTTCCCCTAGGGAATCCCCCCACTTGCTGCGCTTAGGGAACACCAGTTGAGATTTCTTCCCGGTGCGTGAGTCAGAGCAGCGCTTCAGCCGCTTCCATCACCCACAGCAGCTCGGGAAACCAGAGCTCGATGCTCCGCAGGGGCACAGAGCGACAGCCTTGAGGCGAAGGTCACAGGCTGAGAAATTCCCATTGGGTACAAGGGTGGGAAAAAAGGTCAATAGGAGTAGTAACAGGTAGGAAAAGACTGCCTGGAGAGGCTGTGGGATCTCCCTCTGAGGAGACGTTCACACTTGATGGGCATGGGCTGAGCAACCTGTGACGTTAGCCCCGCTTTGGGCAGCGTGTCGGACTTAAATGGCCTCCACAGGTTCCCTCCAGCTTACTCTGTGGCCAAAACGTGGCCCATAACAACAATTTCAATTCTGTCAGCTGTACTTTATTCTTCAAATCATTCTGGGCAGCTTTTGCTTTGTATTAACTAAAGCACCTTATCACTTCTGTACAGCAAGTGTCTCCTGGTGGCTGAAACGAAGAAGGCTGATGTTTTCTCCAAATGGATTATGTAAACTATAAAACTGAAATGTAATGAACAATCACCAGTACTTTCATGAAGTTTCAAACAAAAGTTTTCTGACATTTGAATAGACTTGCAACTTTACAGGAAATTTCTGAAATACTGGTTTTACATAACATAACAATAAATTTCAAAATGTTAATGCTTTCCACATTTAAATGCCTCTAATTCTAATTCCCATCATGTAACTAAAAACTACGGCAAAGCATGTAAAGGACTGATGAGGTGTAATATATATATATAAAATAAGAAATCAACAGGTTCAGAAAGTAACTTTCAAATTATTAGAATGTTTTCAATATGCTTATAATCATTTAATCATATATTGTCATATAGTAGTTCAGAGAAATAAAGAAGGTTAGCACTTAATTAGTGGAAAAAATCCCTATCTATTTACTGTCTAAATATACTACTGGTATTACATGTTAGAAATTTCCCCTTGCTTTAAGCACTTTGCAGACAAACTCTTCCTCACTCTTCGAAAATACCCATTTGCTATTTGCTGTGTTTGGCCATGCTCAGACTGACTCGGGTCGGACTGGCAACTCACTGCCTCTGCCCGGCTTCCAGGTTGTACTCCAGAGCCAGGCAGGTGCTCAGCTGGGGTGACCTGGCTTCATACCCCCAAATTCCTTCATGTGCACCAGCTAACACAGTTGCATGTGTCTCATTAAGTTGTGCCACTGCCACAAATTCAAACAGCCCTTTCCGTCACCAGGGCCTTGCCCTCCTGTTTATAGCTTGTCACTGACATTTGGGTTTGGTCTTATTTTCATAAAAATATTTCACAGTTCTCTCCCTAAATCAATATTTTGTGCAGTTGAGAGCCCTAAAACTCTTTCTGGCATGCACAAAAGATTGGCAGTTTTGGGTGTAGTCTTCCTCATCGACTGATTCTACCAAGTCACCCATATTAGGCAATACTAATGCAAAAAGTGGCCCCAGAAAAAATAAAACCACACTGTTTAGGACCTCTCATGCTTTATAAAGAAGAGGTTTGAGTATAGGATGCCTCCAGAGGTTTCATTCCTTTCTAGCAGACCCTTACAGCCATGCTTACACTGAACCGCATCCTGTGGTATCATTTCACCCAGAAGATTTTGGAGCAGCAAAGGACGCACATTTCCAGGCTTCTGAGGGAGTCAAGAACCCGCTCTGCAAACTCAACAGGCCGCACTTTTGTCAGGGACTTGATGTTATAGCATTTTTTTCCAGGAAGAATAATTTTAAAAGCAGTCCTTGCTACATGATTTCCATGAAAGTAGAAATGGAAAAAGACATCCTCAGGGTGGCTACAATCTGTCTTGTTAGGACAGGACAGGGGCCACAGCTTGGTCTTATTGTCTGTTTGCAGGAATACCAGCCTCCAGAATAGGCTACTTGCTCTAGAGTCTGTTTTTAAAAGGGATTCTAGTTAAATATGGATAGATATAAAACTCCAGTACCTTTGTGAGGGGGGAGAAGGAATGGAAAATGTAGTAGGTCACTTTTTAAAAGTGCCCCAAAATTGTTTCACTTTTTCTTTTTTTTTAAAATCAAAGCCACTTTCTTGCATCTTAATAAAAGGGCAGCATCTCTTATGTAATTAAATGTTTTGGGAATATCTGGAGTTTCATCTCCAGAATCAAAGGTAACGAGTTTTCTCACTACAAATCTATTAATTACATTAAGGCTCATTAAAGTCTTGAAAGAAAAAAAGGCTTTACACTCCAAATTCCCAAGAGACTTGCTTACTAGATCTTTACAGAGGCTTGTCACTAGAATCGATCTGCAGCTTCCCAGTTAAAGGGGGTTTCATTGCAAAATGCTGAATCACTGCAACAGCAACAAACATCCCACTGAATCCCTGACAGAGCCTGAAAGGGTTTCTGCCCGGGCTGCAGCCCATCGCCTGTCCGGCTGCTCCAGTGCCCAGCACCACCTCAAGCACAGAGACCCCCACCATTTGACATCTTTGGTCCAGCCGGCTCCAGTGACACCAGGGGTTTAGGAAGCCCCGAGAGCCTAAGGTGAGTCCAACTCTGACATCTCCTCCTCCCAATCATGCTTTCTGTCCACATCTGGCAACCTAGGATTAAAAGTCAATGCAAAAGGCCTCTGAAAAAAGTATTAAAAGTAGCTTGCCATTCTCTTATTCTGAGCATTGATGTACCTGATGAGCAGGCAAAACACCCAAGAGGCTGCTTTTTGCCATCACCGCACTTTGAGGAGCAGGCCTGACTAAAATATCCAACTTCCAGGAAAGGGCAAATCTGCATCTGACTGAACAAACTCTGCTTTACCAATTGCGTTTGTTGGACAACAAACAACTGGGGAACGGACATTTCTTCAATGTATGACTGAAAGTGGACACACTTATTTTATAATGCCTACATCAGTAGCATGCCAGGTACTATGGAATTATCACAAATTGTCAACAGTGCTTTTCATTCAAGGAGAACAGGAACCAGGAGAAGCATATCATACTGACACCTAGAAGCAGAGGGCCATAATTCTGATTTATGGTGAATATCTCCAGCTAATATGTGTTAGAAGATGATCTGTGTGAGAGGAAAAGGGTGCTGCTGCTCCTTACTTGGTTGTGACAGCCCAGGAATTCATTCAGAATACCCTGTGTCATATCATATCTGCTGGGGGCAAAAAATGAACATGTGTCTTTTTAAGTCAAATTCCGCATGGATTTAGATCAAGAAGCCCCACTGAAGTCAGCAAACCACATCACTCCGTAATGGGAGACCATAATTTTCCACTGATTGCATCAGTAGGTGCAAATTTTGCCTATGCCTGCAAAAGACTCTCTACTTTTTGAAGCTCTTGTAGTGCTGACCTCCCAAGTCAGTTCCAGAGAGTGCAGCTCAGCACAGACTGCAACATCAAGGATAGAAGCCAGAAGAAAAATGGGGGGGGGAACAAATTACTGAGTATCCTTTGAAAACAGATTGTAATTGTATTTAGATGTTGCAAAGATCTCTCATGTTTTTGTTTGAAATTTAATGTTAGGGGTAATCAAATCTGCTATATAGCAGCGTGGTTGCTTCATTCCCCCTTCCTTGACCCTTTAGGGCTTTCTTCGGGCCATTGGGGGGCACTTGCCTGGAGCTGCCTTGCAAGCACCTGCTCTGCTGCAGTCCAGCCAACAACCTCTACCCTTGGAAAATAAAGGAGGAGAGAGGAAGAGCTGTGAAAGATAAAGCTACGCATAATTAATTGTAACAAATGTTTGCAGCTGCAGTTACGAAGCTATATAGTATTACAGTTCTGAGGGTAGATACAAAAAACAACGTGGAATGCATCTCTTTTTATAGCTGGTTCAAAACTTCTGCTAATACTGAACTTTAAACATGAGAGAGACTTACTGTACTTATAAGTACAAGAGCTGGAAAAATGCCATCGTACATTTTAAAAAGGAGAAGTCAGTAACTCTTAAAAAAGCACGCAGTCAACGTAACACCTCAGAAGGCAAGGAGGTAGCTGCTTGTAAGAGAATGCCAAGTTAGCACACTCGTCCTGAAAAACTCCCCCTTGCCCCATTACAAGCAGCTTCGTTCCAGGGTGAACGTGCCATCTTCTCGTAGGAGAACACAAAGAAAAAGCACAGCACTGCAAAGCAAAATAAGAATGCACATGACTTCTAGTCCACGAGAACAAATGTTAAAAGGCAAGGATTGTGCCAAAAATCCCTCTTAGTGTCACGTAAAGACTTACTGAACAAAGACTGTTTGTCTCCACTAAACTTTTTTCCTATACCTCGTACTTGGCATGTCAAAGGTTGTTGAAAAAAAAAAAAAAAAAGAAAACCCAAAGCAAAATCACATCCAAAGCTTTGGTTTCTTCCTGCTTCCTTTTCATCTTTAAGATGTTGAAAACTCAGGTACTATCTCTGCATACACCGCTATTCATCTTTAATTTAATAAATGATCTTTTCAATGTATTAATGGTTAGCAGTGCATATAAATTAGCATTTATAAAAATCAATTACATTGTCTCATAAGACAGAGGAGAAACCAAGACCTTCATCACTGGATCATTTGTATTTATCTGTTAATTATAAACCTTAATTGTCTCTTCTTATCAGATTAATTTGCATAAATTGCATAAGTTTAACGTTTAACAGGTTTTAATACCAGAATACAATTATTCTTTAACCATTCTTTCTTGAAATATTCATTATTAATTATAGCATTAAAATTAGAAGTTCTGATAATTGACCTTGTCTTCTCCTTGGCTCATCATCATCTGTCCACTGAGGTCATTTATCTCATGATTATGCATGCTTTGTGGCTTCTTATTACTGATGTGCTCAGTTTTAATTGTACTTTATAGCCTGTCAGATTTCTCTGAATTTTGACTTAAAGCAGAATATTATGCAGGGTTCCACAAAAGTGGACTTCTTATAGTATATTCATCCTCTTAGCATACCTACACATAATGACACAGCGGGTGACAGGACTCACCCTATATTTGGAGAATCTGGACTATTAGGTACAACTATTTCTATACAGGTGAGGAAAGCCTTATGAAGTCAGAGAGACATGCAAGCTCCCAGGTAGCCCTGGAAAAAAAGAATGAACCAGCCACTATGTTTGGCAGGCCATCTAATAGCCTCTTGTTCTTCATAACTGACCAGACGTCTCTAACTGCCCTTTTCACTAGCTTTTTCTTTAGAGACTGTGGTTTATTGAACCCAGGAGGTAATGAAATAAGAGAAGAGCTGGCCAAGACCAAATACTGACAGATGTATTCAGTTGAATTTGGCTGACTTGAATGTAAAGGTTTTTTGAAAACTCATGCAGTGCAGAGGTGAAAACAAGTGGGTTTTCTCCTCTGTGAGATCATTCACTAAGTCTCACATACAAGGATTTACGGTGCTGGATTTTTCTTCCAGTTAAAATTATTCATATTATTCAGTTACAAAAATATTTTAGGTATCTATCAGATAAGCTTCCAATAAAAGAAAATAATATTTAAAAAGCATTAAGCAAGGCTTTCTTATATTGTCTACAGCTGCTATTATTAAAATGCTAGAGGTGCCTCAGGTCAATAGCTTCTGAGTTCAGTATGCATACCTCTTCATGAGCAAGCCTAGTAAGGAAACACCGACTCCAGTACCTACTTGAAAGTCCCAATATCTCCTTTGACTTGCCTGCGTTCCCTAAGCAGATTCAGAGCTACTGCACTCTTGACTGATAAGCATCACTGACATATTTCCAACCAGTTGTTGGCACCAGAGTTTATTGGGAAGTTCAATTTCGAGTTCAAGTAAATCTGAGAGTGATTCTGTGCAAATAATTTTTCTGCACCAAGAGCTTTCTTATGCTGAGATTTCCCATGCAAAAATGTATGCATGAATCAATGGGGAAAAAAAAAAAAATCAGTAATGGGCATTATTGTCACTACACCTGGTTTGGTGTATCTCCATCATAACCTACCTGTCCAAGAGTACACAGCTTACGACTCTTACATACATATCCAATGGGGAGCCTAAGGAGAATTGGTCAGATGACTATTAGGTTTTGCAAAGTAGAAGTAATAGCAAATAGCTGCAAATTGCCAATGCTTTCTCATGGAGTCTTACAGATGCCTCTGACTGAAGGAATGCATTGATCAATTGTTAGTCAAGTCTATCATCTTGGTAATAAACTGATCCATAAAAGGAGACCAATGCCTGCTACTGACCTGGAGAGCATTGCCTTTTTTTTCCTGCATGCAGGTCTAGCTACAATTACCATTTCATCTCAAAGCCAGATTGCTACAAAGTGCTTCACTTGAACAACACCCTGGTGCCTGATTTATTAGATGGTCATCTTTTATGCAACTACATTAACCACCTTGATTTACATTTAAAAGAAGGACGGCAGTATCTTGGGCATGTCATTCTTTCATCGCCTCCTCTCAGGAGAAGAGCCTGAAGCAAGAAGCATTCCTTTCTGCCACCCAAGATGTTTTGCAGAAACATTAAATTGCCTGATACAGGCAAAATTCTGCAGAAGGGAGTCCTCAGCATACGGCGATCTGAAACACCATAGGGAAGCGCTGCCTTGCACGTGTGCTGGACCCTCTCCAGCGGGGGATTCCAATTGGGCTCTTGCCATATTTGAGAGTTCCTGTTCCTCCACTGCTCACGTCCCACAGGCCCAGCTCTCCCCAGGAGCACACATTAGCAGCACTTCCCCAAGCCAAGGCAGGAACAAACAACAATACACAGATACCTGCAGCTTTAGCATCCACTACATCACAGAGCAAGAGTTAAAACTCTTAACAATAGTTCCGCCCGCATTAATAGCTATAATCTACTGCCTTTATTGTGCCATGTGAACATTTAGAGGTCACCGAGATCTGCAGGCTGTCAGAGGTTATTTTAAAGGCAGATTTCTGTTACTCTCACTCTCAATTTGGTTTCCTTCTGAGGAAACCGATCTAACCACAACACGATTGTATTCCAGGCAGATCTATAATCGCCATCCACCAGCACCAAGCACGTGGGAGCAGGCCATTGAAACTCCCGCATACTACAGAATTGTGGTCAGCTTACCAGCTGCTTATCTACAGCAAATCTAACCCTACCCTCAATCACACACTGCAAGATGATAGCCACTCTCTTAAGATGCAGGCAGCATAAGCGGTTTCAGGTAATTAAGTGTGATATTTCTGGGCTTTTCTGTACAAAGTTCACCTAGCAGAGAATGTTGATATGGTGATTTTTTATTTTTTTTTTTAATTCTGGGTACTGGCCAGCTAAGGATGAAGCAGTTAGTGGTAGCAAAATGAAGGTGGGCAGACAGGATAACCCAAGTGCTCTATTCTGTCCGTGTTCCCTGTGATTTCATGAGCCCTCTGTCAAAGCTGTCGCATATAGTGTTTTTGTCAGACTACAGATTTTCCCTTCTATCTACAGAGAAACTCATTCAGCAGGCTTTTCAGCTGCTGGGCTCAATGCCTGTGATTTCATTAAAAAAAAAAAAGTCAAGGAGAGAATCTGCAGCTCTGGAATGTTCGGCTCTTTTTGTGGTTCAGATCAGTCAAATCTAGGTTGTCCAGACTGCCTCCTCTGGGTATGCCATCAGCCTCCAGCCTCTCCCCCTCTGCAAAATACCTCCCTCCAAGCTTGTTGTCAGAGTCCCTCTGCTGCTGTTGTGCCCTGCGTGCCAATGAGTTTCAAATGTACCTCACTTCTACTGACCTATTTATCTCCCTCCATCTATTTGCACTTCATCTGTCTTTTCTGACACCTTTACATGGATGTCCAGGGACAGCTGAAATTGAAAGGGTCCTTCTAGCCAAACCGCAAACATTTTTTCCCCCCCCCATTTTCTTTTCCACTTTGAGTGACACCTTTCTTCATGTCCTTTTAGACTAGGCTACCAGAGCTGTTGCCAAGACATTAAAGCACATTGTCACTGTAACTTTGCACTCACTTGTCAATGCTGCTGGAAACACCAGCTTCCAAAATAATTTCCCTTCATCATTGTATCAATTATATCATCCCCAGCTTCATTTCTGCAAGTCCTTCCATTGGCTCTTTTCCTTAATGCATCTTCAGCTGTAAGCATGTCATATTCCTACTCAAAGCAGCCAGGAAGATGTAAAGCTACTTTGTGTGTACAGTTAACAGGGAAGAAAACATGTTCATACCATCACAACTTTCCCCCACCCAAAGCTGGGCATCAATGTCATTAACCAGAACCGTAACCTCTTTGAAGCAAGAACTGTACCACTACGTTGTATAGCAGCCAGGGTTCAGCCCTGCTGGATATTTCTGAGAATGACCACTGACACTGATGATCACACTGATAACAAAGGATAACTGCTCTTGATTTCTTAAGGTCACCACTCAAAATAATCCATTATAGAACACCTGTTAGAGCTGCTGTGAAGAAGTCTGGCATTTTTTCCAGCTGTTACTTTGAACAAAAAGGCCAACCTTTCACCAGGACAGTTAAAGCTTGCTAGAAGCCTGTTTCAAGAGGTAGTGTGGGCTAAGACTCTGGACAAACTAGACTCGGATGTCTTTGGCTCTAGACTGTAGAAGACCGAGGTCTTACGCCAATGACAAAGTTGCAATAATAGTTCTCAAATTCCTTTGCAGTCAACCCAACAGGTTTAACCCTGAAAGCATATTTTACTAGTCTCAACTCCAAGAGTTTTTCCCTGCTTGCCTCTAGAACATACTGACAAATACTAAATCCTTTTTTGTGACTGTGTAGAGCCCCATCCATTACATTTATGGAAGAAAAAAACTCCTGTGCTGACTTCTAAGAAAACTGAGGCCAAGTTTGTTTTCTTAGTCTTACATTTATATGACAGAATACTCAGATCCTTTTCTTTTCCTGGAATACAAGCAGGTTTCATGTTTCCTCTGTGTATAATAAAAGTAGTTACTCTCTAGCCAACTCAGATTGTTGTTTCTGAAAATTGTTTTTCTCTCTGGTTTTATTGGGCAATGTAATTATTTGAATTGCAAGAGCACTGTCTGAACAAAAACTGGGATATCAAACCTATCAACTCAGATTTCCTAGAGAGTCAGGGGCTGTTACAAAGCTCGCTATCTTTTTCTTTGCATAACAAGCCAATAAAAGTGCAGTCACTGAAAGAACCAGTTTGTGCTGTTGAGGCATGTGCATTTTAAAACTCAGTAACCCAGTTGTTATGAGGAACTTTAATATTTAATGTGCAGATTAAGTGCATATTTAAAAACTCGTGCATGCATGCAACTCATGCAAGCAGCAAAACATATTTTGCTTTAACAGAAGGCCCCTATCATGTCAGAAGGATGAAGCAGGGAAAACAGCATTCCATGGTGACTTTATAATCCTTGCAGCTGAGGGGGATATCAGATCCTTGCTACATCACAAGGGAAGTCTACATTCATCTCCTAAAATACGCTTACCTCTCATTCAGACCCCTAACAAAGAAAACCATCAGCAAGAGAATTGTGGACAACATGCTGACCAACGAGTAACAGCAGCAGTACCGTCCCCTGCAGTGTGTAAAACAGAAAACCAATCTGTATCCTGCTCTAAAAAGGCAGGCAAAGAAAACAAGAGGCAGAGGAAAAGCCAGAAAAGTAGCTAGGTCTTGTTTAAAAGCAGGTACCTCTTCTCATATCACTCTGCAGCAGGGACTGACATGAGATTTGCTTTGCAAGGATCCCAGTAAGATACCCTGATGCATGGGGCACTTCTGATGGGATTTTTTGAGCTTCTCTGGTTCCCCCTTCAGCTGCTCCTATGCAGAGCCCCTCTATAGCAGAAGGCAAAAAGAGGCACCTTGTTCCTACTTTTAGCAGTTACATGTCTAACTAAAACCTTAATCATCACACTCCAGAATACACCTAACCTGTGCTGGTTCCCTACACTCATGCTCTTAATTGAGGCCTTGCATGAAACTTCAGAATGAAGGAGACTGAGAGCTAAATGCTGCTGTATGTGGCTCCTCTTCTTAAATCACTTGGAAATAATTGGTCTAACCTTTCCAAGAATCCCACCCCGGGTTTCAGAGGAAGGCAGATAAATCTTGTACGTTATATTTTTAAATTTAAGAAACATGTTTTGATTGAGATGGTTCTGCTTTTTGATTAAAGTAAAAAAAACAAACAACCACAAGTGGAGCAGAGCCTCTCAATAATACTGAACTTGTCACTTTACAATGCATGCAATAATTTAACATTGTGTGCTCAGCACGCATGAAGTAGCAAGCGTTTCATATTAACGCTGTATTCATAATGGTATATCTGAACTGCACAAACAATAGATAATTGAGTGAAAAATGAAACAAAATAAACTCCAGAGTTTGAATAGAAGTATTAAAAGGGGTCTAAAGTTGGTTGTCACGACCCTCCCTCTGCAAAAATATTGGGTATAAGCCAGATACACCCCATGGAAGTTAGCACCATGCCAGTGGCTTCAAAGAGCTTGCATTGATTCAAAGCATTCCACAGCATTCATGGTTTGACACCTTATAATAAATATTGAGACTTTATTGTCCTTCAGAAACACATGAACACTTAGGGCCAGATTAAAAGTATTAAGGCTCCTAACTCTACTGAAATTTTATTGATTTTGGTTGCCCTTAGACACAAGGGTGGAAATCATGTGTGAACCTGAGCCTTAGCCCGTCGCTACTCCATGGCAGCTATAATTTCATTTATGATCAAAGGGAATATAAGGAAATGTTATATATAATGCAGGACAAGAAGACTAGAAAAGGAAGTAAGTTGTGTGGGTTTTGAGTTTTTTGTTTGTTTTTTAAATTTAAAAAACCCAACAACCTAGGGTCTCATAACAAAGGTGATTTTTGCCAAGGATGGGGATAGGAGGAAAAGACATTAGATTACATGACGGGATTGCTTAAAGTCAAGACAGAGACTAGGTTAACCACAGACAACCTTTCAAGCAACTATCAGTAATATGGTCTTAGCACCAAGGGCCAGTAATTTCAGATTTAATACCCAGAAAAACAAAAGAGACCATGAAAGAATATTTGCACATCCCATTTAAGTGCGAGACTTAACTGAAGACATTGAGGTCTCTGTCAAAATTAGTGACACCCTAGAAGCTGCTTTTTCCATTAGCTGCAGGAAAAACCTTTCAGCCGTATTGAACGGCAATAGCTATTATACATGCTTGGGTGAGGCAGCTTCATTTCTCATTTATCAAGCTGGTTTCCTCTTTACAAACACCTCTCTATCCAAGTGCTCGGAAAGCTACTTTTAAATACGCTTCTATATTTTCAGAGGTGCATGCTAGGCTTTCCATTTTCATCCAAGACAATATTTTTAAACTGATACACCTTTAGCTATGAGGATCTAAAGGTCATTTAGGGAGGACGGCTTTCCACGTAGCTGATTCTCACCATATACTCAACTTCTTTGCAGTTAATTTACTTCTGCACATAACCAATCCATTCCTTTCCCCATCAGAAAACATTTTTATTTTACTCCAGTCATTCTCACACCTCGCTGGCTGCTTGGGGCTAAAAATGATTTTTTTTTTTTTTTTTTTTTTAAGATGTGTTCAGTATTTTCTTTCTCTGCTGTCACTACTTCAAGTGGAAAAGGATTCCAGTATCTGGGTAGTTTAGCACATTCCCAGGGATTCCTCCAGCCCACTGCCATCTAGTAAAAACACCAAGGAGGGTGGTAATACAAGCACCACAGACCTTCAGAATTTATCACCCCTCTTCCCAATTCACTAGCGATGCTTTTGCCATTTCTGCTAGTCTTGAGAATCACAGAGAATTTATTGCCTTAGTTCTGTGCTGCAGCTTCAAAGATCTGAAAACCAACTTCATGTTTCAGAAAAATGTGTTCCCCAGTTTTCTGAAGCTTGAATGATCTAAGTTCAGGTTTTTCATTACTCATGTCACTGAAATATAATTCTAACTCCATAAAAGCACCTAGGAATCAAATTCAAGGGGAAAAAAAAAGGTTTGAAGGTCCGGATCTATTTCTAACCCCACATCTTATTCAGTAGGATTTTTAACTAAACATTTTGACATACAGCGATTTACATCTAACTTAAACAAAACCCACAAAAAATATTAAACAATCAGAATGGCTTTGCAGCATTTTCTTACGATGTAAAGCGTATGAGCAAGTCTGACTCTTTTGGGATGAAACTTCCCCATGCAACCTCAGCTGTCTCTTGGGGCAGACAGGTATGTACGTTGTTGTTCTCTGCCCCAACAGGATCAAAAAGAAGTCCCAGGCTTCTCTACTTCTAAACCTCTTATCAGCTTCAATCCATAACTCGTGTTTGATCTTCATCCTGCAGACTAAAGCTTGCCAAGCACGGTGTTGCTCATGCCATTCCCATGTTCTCATCACATTCATTAATACTTTAAACAAAGAGAAAAAAATGGGTTTGTTACTGCTGTGTTTTGGAAACAGAATGAGCCCTTTTTTCCCCTCAAAGCAAGGAGGAGTTCTCGGGCTCTCTCTTCATTCAGCTGCCAGCCAGCCCTTGGAGCCTCTGCTCATGCATACATGGCAACAACCTTGCTTGGTTTCAGAGACCTGTTCTGACCCAGGTCCAAATTTTGCTGCTTCTAAGTGACATCCAGCAATGGGAGCTCCATCTGGGGAGCTAGGAATGCTCCCAGTCACAGAGCAGCAGGGGTAAAGGCTGTTCTACACCAAGTGACTGAACACCTCAAGACTTGGGAAAACCTGATTTTCTTCCCATCCACCCCTGTTATCTGCTCCACTCCTGACTGAAGCCCATCCTCAAGTTCTAGCCATTAGAAGACCTCTATCCATTCTTCTATGGTGTCCTTCGTGGGCACAGGCATCACTTCCAGATGCAAGATCTCTCCTACCCTCACTACAAGAGCCTAAAGCAACTTGAACCCTGAATCTCAGTCTTTTCAGGAAAGCAGCCACATCAAACAGTGGTGCAAGAGCCTCCAATTTGCCTAACTTGCTATTTTCCACACACAGGACAGCCTGGGCCAATGAAAATTAAATGAAGTCTCACAGAATATCTTTCTAGCTGCTTTTCAGGTACAAACAGTTTGGCTCCCCTCACACGGTATCAAACCACTCCACACATAGAGAGCACATTTTTGATATATTGATTGAACACAGCACAGTGCTTTTCAGTCCCTCCCCCCCCCAAGCTTAAAATTAAATCCTATAGAAGATGAAGTGAGTTTTGTGGGCTTCATCTCTATCACTCTTTACATTCAAATCTCTGCAGTGTGATAAAATAACCACTCCTTTTCCCAGTGCTGTATGGGTGTTTGGGCTGAGGAGCAGTTTCTGTTAAGCTCATTTATCCCGTTCTTTCTCCTTTTGCTCGGAGGAGTTCTTGGTAGTACGCAGCTATTTGGAGGTCAAATCAATTACTGTAGTCTAGGATGCTGTTTCTGGACTGGAAGCAAGAGCACTTTCAGTTTAACAAGGCTTAATAGAGGTTGTTAAGGGTGTCTGACATTTTTTGACCTTTGCTCTTCTATTTCAGAATTTGAATAGGTCTGATTTAATTAGAAAAAAAAAAGTATAAAACTGAATGCAGGTGCAAAAAGGCTCAGAAGAATACATATATGGGAAAAATTACCAGTTTGATAACTTCAAACTGCAGCCAAACAAATCATGGTTCACACTGGTAAGGACAAACAGTAAACAGGAGAAATTTAACTGGTTGGAAATTATGAAGAGTTCATTGCAGCACCATAGTTTTGAGCGCACAGACAATGCCCACCACCACTTTACTTTCTCAAATTACTGTTAAGGAAAGTCTAAATGTGGATCCAGTCTATGGTTTTTTGTGTTTTTTTTTTTTTAAACATAGTCAGCCTTTGGAAACATCCACACAGAAGCACAACAGATTTTTTTTTTTTTTTTTTCCTGCCTGGCCATCTCCTCTCTCTATGCTGGGGATTGTTTTCCCTCTGACGGAGGGAGCCTTTCCTCCAAGCAGGAGAAAGGGCAAATAAATTCAAATAATCAGAAATTCCCAGACTAGCAGAAAGCCTTGGGGTCCCACATGCAATCTCTCTCTAGTTTGGCTTGGAGCCTGGAAAACAGGCACTAACATCAAGTTAACTATGCATTTTCTGAAGCTGATGGTTTGTGTAACTCAGCTAAGATCCAGCTGGGGATGAGGGATTCAGAAAACATGTCCTTTTCTCATTGGGTTCATTGTTCCTTACTGCAGCATTAAGTTGGTAGTTTACTCCCAAATGTCACATTTAGCTCCCGCTTGGACCTGGTGCACTCTGTCATGACCCTGGCTTTTATTATTTTCACCAGGCCTTCTTCCACACAGTATTACTACTTCTATTGTCTCATCTCCTAAAAATAAAGGGACACCAACGTTAAAAAATATCCTGCTCTGTGCCTATGGAAATATATATCACACAGAGAGCCCCTGAAGTTTCATAATGTTAAAGCTTTGATAGGAAAATTATACTGTATCCTAGGCCTAGGTTATTCCAACATACACAAACAAAACATTGCAACTTGTGAAGTCAACTGACCAGTAGTCCACATCCCACCATCAAATGACTTATTTATCTACATTTCTGACAATTCATCCTTTAGCAGGTCAATGTTCATTTTGTAATATTAAAGGTCAATATCTTGGAAAAGGAAACTAAATCAGAGGACACAGTTTGTAGTATTATTTTCAACAGCTTCCTGGAAATCATTACATCATATAGGCTGTAGGATGGAATTTTCTAACCTAATGACACTCCTGTCTCCTAGACCTAAGATGTGCTGATTTACAGCAGGAATCATGCTAAATACATTGCAGTAAACTTATGCAGGTGGGGACAGATGCACATATAGGTGTGTACACAGGTGAAGCTGGAGTTGATGTAATCAATGGAGGCAGGAATAAGATTCCTCACATCAGTTAATTAAAAAAAAACACCACCAATGTAGTTTATGTTTTAGAATATTATCTTAAAAGGGAAACAAAATGGATAAGGAAAAGTTTACAAAACAAAGCCAAAAAAAATATTTGTCTCTAAATCAAGATACGTTGGGGGCAGGGGAGGGGAAGAATAGGAAGTTAGTTATCTCAAAACCCCAGGAGATAACAGCGTGGAACCAAAGGATGAAAACTTAGATAAATGTAATTAAAATATTTTCTACAGTACATTAGATTTGGACTTCATTATAGTTCATATGTTGGAGTCCACACTGATACAATCTAAAACATACTAGAGATATCCAAAGCAGTCAGGAGAATTACAACTAAGCAAACAAGTAGTCTAGCTAGCAGCCAGGTTCTGAGGTTATTGCTCTTTTCCATCCTCAACCAGATAGGGGTGGACAGAATAATCTGAGCAGAGAAGCCAAGCAAACTGCATGCTTGGGAAACGAAGGACTTGTATGGCAAAATGAAAGTGTGTATTAGAAAGCACAGGTTTCTGTCAGATAAAGAGGTGGGCTTTTTGGAATGAGTAAGGCCCAGCCCACAACATGGGATAATGCACCAGGCATTAGACACTACATAAAATACTTGTCTAAGATTCTTCTTCATAGATACCCAGGACAAAAGCCAAGCTGCAAACTCTCAGTGACAGTTGTAATGAGATGTTTACTGCATAGCTGAAGAAAATAAAAGGCTGAAAGATAAATAGGGGAGCTTGGCAACAAATTGTATATTTGAAAACCAAACGATAGGCTTCTGGCCAATAGCAAAAAACGGGGAGTTTATCTTGGGCAAGTGCTCTGGAACGAGTGTAGTTAAACTAAGAGAGAAATTCAGGCACCTTTTGCATGGCTTTGTGCCAAGAACCAAAAATTCCTGCAGCTTTTTTTATGAGGCCATATACAGACCTAATTTATTCCAGGGGGATGAGAAGTCAGTCCACATTTTTTGACAGAAAGTAAAATACTCAATGAGATTTGCATTCATGTCTGCCAGGAACAAAACTGAGTTTTGGGCAGACTTTTCCTCACCTCTTCTGAGGAAACATCAAGGTTTTGCTGCCAGCAAATTACCGCTTGGGGACCTGGGACTTCATTTGGCCCACACAGAATAAAGTGCACTAAAGATACTGAAACCAAATATATGGGGTTTTCCAACAGTCAGAGGAAGCCGAGACTCTTCAAAGGAACTGTTGGTCTCAGATGTATCTTCAGCACTATTTGAAAATTCAGAATTGCTCAAGACCAACAATTGCCGAGTATTCAGTTTGATATGCTAAATAATTTATTATCATCCATGACTAACTCCTAAAACCCCATGTCTGAGACCAAGTTCCTCCTGTGGTTTTTTTGATGCTTTTTCTGAATATTTTCACTGTTTTCCTGTTGTAGCAATGACTACAATACTAATACTTTCCATTCCCCAAGATACTGCATCAGAGTCATGCAGTAAATACGGACCTTCATTCACATTTCTCCTCATGGGCCTCAAGAGAGAGGGTTTTCATTTCAGGGGGATTTGATGATCCAGCAGGAATACCTAATAGAAATTTTGGCTTAATAGCTTCCATAGCTCTAAGGCATCTTGCAATAGTTTATTTCTGTTTACCACAAGCTCAGTTATTAGCCAAACCCTCTGGCCATCGACCAAATTATCTCATGCTCTTGAGAAACATGGACATTCACTTCCATTTAATCTTTAGATAGAAATTAATGAACTAATTTCAGCAACAGAATCTTGCTCCACTGCTTATTTCTTCAAAAGAGGCCAAAATACAAATATTGAAATGAAATAATCTGAAATTTTTTATGTCATGTCAAAGGAGGAAAGTAGAGCCTGCTCTACTGGTGAGTTCTTGGATTCTGAAGCATCCTGACAATCAGAGTCACAGAGGATACCGGTGGAGGACCAAAACAGCAAGCTTTAAAAAGAAAAGCAAGCACCCCCTTCAGGCCATAATCTGCTGCCTTTTAGCCATGCAGCATCCACCACGAATAACTACTTCATTACAGTAGCTGTATTTAACTCCAGGCCAAAAAGACGCCTCTCAAACTTCCCACAATGATTTATACTCTAAAGGAGCTACAGAAGTGGAACTCAATATTTCAAAAAGATTATTTCATCGCTTGACCAGAGAGTCATCTAGGATCCACAGCTCTGCAAGCCAGTTATATTGACCACTGTGAAATGCTTTTTCTGTCCCCTTAAGATAGGCAGTGTCTCCACTCTTTGGCCTGCCATGGCACTGCCAAAATACCAACTGGCAGGTCCTCTAGGCACAACACTGGAGGGAAAAAGCAGCTAAAACACCTTCTGCATCCTGACAGATATCACAAGTTGGCTTTTAGGCCACTTAGTGCCATTTGCCGTTACTCCAGAAATGGGTACAACACTGAACTATGCCATCCTTTCTGCTAGTGCATATTTAAACATATAAATTGTGTCCAGGATAGCCAGCAAGTAACTGACAAAGGTGATACCTTGTACATAATTAGGTTTGTTGTGTACTTATACAGAACTCTGACATAAAACACCTTAATGATATCACTGCTTTTCCTATGCATCTGGATTTACTTAATCTAGATGAACATTTTGTACTAGTGTTACCCTTACCAAAAGCTATTCCATTCACCTGGAGCCACACCTCATCTGATTTCATTCACCCTTCCTGAGAAACAAGATTTCCTCCCCTAGGCTTCATAAATAGCAACTGTAGGCCAACTTTGCAACACCCACCAACACAGCATCAAAGGAGAGAAGGGTCTGTTGAAATATTTACAAGCACAAATTCCATGCCGCAACACAAGACCGATCTTTAAGAAACTTCCTTCTTCTGCCTGAGTAAGATAAACACCTATTCAAAGGAAAACATATCTAAGCTATTCTGTGATGTATGAAGGAGGAGAGTGAATGATTCGGGTCCAGCTCAGTCACTCAGGCTGTTGTAAAGGCCATGACAAGAACATAGACCTGACAATTCCAGTTAGCAAACTGCATCTCTTGATGGAAACTTCACCAACAGGCTGATTAACCAATTCATTTAGGAGGGGTGAATTTACTAGGACCTCTAGAACACAGGCATCCCTGCAGAGAAAGCAGAGAGGAGTTTGTACCAACACTGTTCACACTGTAGACAAAATGCAACAGTTTCCAACGGTGTCACTCTGGAACCTTCCAGTAATCCTGGGGTAAACATCTATTTACTTATTAAACTACTGCAGGGAAGGTCTGCATTTTGGTGCAGGCAGGAATTAAAGTGAGACTCTGTCAGGACTCGCTGGCACTGTTACAAGATAGACCAGCATGAAAGACCTAATCAGGAGGCCCATATAGGCATTTGGCTGGAGGAATTTCAAAGGCAGATTTAGCGAGGTGACGAGCATATAACAACTAGCGTATTACACAAAAAGAGCCTGCATTCCCCTTGGCCATAGCCCATCATCCCTCGTGTCCCCATCAACAGTGCAGCTACATCCAGGCTCACCTGACGCTGGGTTCCAGAAGGCCATCCCCACTGACAGAGTTTGGCTTAGTGTCATCTCGAGGCCCTAATCACACCCCTTTTACTGCACAACCCTCACCTCAGATGGCACCTTCAAAAAGATGAGGATGAGCTTAAGAAGCAGTCTTAGTATGGCAGAGCAACGGCCCCATCAGTTTCCCTTGGCAAAAAAGAATCCTTTGCTGCATTGTACCAGCTTCAGAAACAGTTCTATCAAGTAAAGCTGGGACTAACAGCATGAATAATTCCTATTTCCAGTTCCTTTTCACTTCCTTGTACTGAGTATATCTAGCAAAACTAGTACATCTGCTGCTCTAGGAGCAAAATAGAACAAATCTCACCTACTGAAATGACTGAAAATGGCACGATGAATATCAAGACTGTCTGAAACCTATGCAGTTAGTCGCAAAAATTGCCTGAGGGTATGTACTAGTTTTCACTGCCTTACGCTTCTTTTGCCTTTCCTCCCTTGGCAAACTCACAGGCACAGACACTCACCATTTAAACACAGGCTTATTCCATTTTCTTTGCTGCTAAATAAGCATTACTCAAAAAAAGGCAATTTATGGGCCTTTCTGGACTTACAAATCCACTCTGGAAAAAATAGCTTGATATCAAAATAAATCAAATCCCCTAATGAGATAAGAACTACCTACCTGGGATGGGAACCCAGTTTTTAAATGCAGTACTTTTATCAGTGATGGAGGAAGCCAGAGAACAACACACACTAAGATATATAAAAAGAGAAACCTGAGTAAGTATTAGCCATTTGTTGGTCAGAGTAAACTGGAGCTCTACTACAGCTTTCAGAAGTGCTTCAAGCAAACTTAAGGATTCTTTGGAGACAGCTAGTTTTAAATTTAGCTTAGGGATCAAAAAAAAAAAGGGGTACCTGCCTAGTGGCAAGGAGTCACTCCACAAGGGACAGCAACCCCTATTTTTAGCACTCAGAAATAGCGGACTACTGATTGCAGAATGGCCATCCAGATATTTGCAGCAGGCAAAGAAGCACTGGTGGTCATATAATATTTATCACACAGCCTTTAACAAACGTAACATTTACAAAATAGCATGGGCATATATCATCTTATTAATGCATATAGAAAAATACATTGCCACTCTATAGGCATCCGATATGCCTCAAGAAAACCATGGAAGTGGTAAAGGATGTAGAGGGATGAGATGACAGCCTCAGAAAAGAAAAGATACCACTGATGCATAAAAGCGACTTCAAAAGTCTCCGTCTGGAAGCTGCTTATCTTTCATCATTCTGTCCAGCTGTTGGAAAGGCTTTTGCACATCTATTTAGAAAGAGGTCTGGACAATATCTGAGGAATAGAGCTGCTCCTTGATTTTAGGAGAGTAAACGTATAGAAGGCAGCAGGAGAAAGGTGGTAGTGGCAAGAAGGAGGAAGCAAAAAAACCCAAAACCAACCAAAAAGACACCAATGAGGAAATGGCAACTTGGATTGCTTTAGATAGAAAAATCTGGGGAGGTGATATCCCTGGAACCTTGTCCTACAAGGTATCTCAATACCAGCCTTAAAGATGCCTTCTAATATGGAGCAGCTGTGATTTTAGACCTTTCCAGAGCAGGACCTCAAGGCAGAAAACAACCAGATAAGGAAAGAGGGACTCCATAGCTGTAAGGAAGGTGATCAGAGCTAGACAAGCACTTTTAGAGGTAGAAAAATGCAATCCCCATCTCAGGAGAATAATTTCCTTGGGGACAGCCTTCCTGAAGGCTCCTCTTGAGCCCACCAAGTCCTCTGTGGAAGGATTTGCAGATAATTTTCTTTTATTCCATTCAAAAGAGCATTAATTGAAAGGCATTTTACTGAGGCAATACAGACAGTGTGGGTAAGCTTACTAGTAGTCATGACAATTTTACATGAACGACAATGTTTGAAGCCCAGTTTCAACATTTCTGCACTGTAAAAGCTGGTATAGAGTTTTTATAGGCCCCAAATAACAATAAAAGCAAAATAGCCCCTAAGGGATAAGGAAAAAAGGTAATGAGTACTTATTATCTAGAGAATTGTTTACGCTACATTATTTATGCTACAAAGGTTGATTAAGTGGTGTGAGCAAAAGCAATAAAGGGAATTCATTCTCAGCCATGGACTGCATGAGGGTTTAAGGCAGTCACCCTCCTTCCCCAGGTGAGAGTGGAAATTGGAGGAGACATGGTGCAGACGCCATGTAAACAAGTACTTTGGATCCATGCAATCACTCAAAGTGATTTATTTGCTGAGAAACACAAAAGGTGCAAGAGTTCAAGTCCCTTAAGCACGGCTGATACACGCACGCAAGCTTTTAGAAGTTTTACTTCTCGTGCCTTAAAATTCTTCTGAGCACTTGCCACCCTGCAGAGTGAATGCCACCAAGTTTCTAGACTAGAGCTACTAATAGAGAGCAAGTGGGAACCCTTTCTTCATTAAGGAGAGTTCATGCAATACAGTTCCCTCCTACATAATTTAAGGATCCCATGCATAACCCAAAATAAATTTTTATGTACTATTCCTTAAGTAGATTGTTTCAGTGCTTTTGCTGCAGCTCTGTTTTGGGCCCTCTTCTTCACAGTCCTGAATGGTTTTATTTTCTGATGTATAGTACATCCAAAACTTAAAGTGGGAGGTGTAAGTTTAAATAACACTTTCAAAAGTTAGTAAGAGGCAAGAATTAACTAAATGCATTTCCCAGAGTTAGACAATTCTAAATATTTCCTTAAAATTACATCAATCACTTTCATATGGCTTGTGACAGTGGTATATAGGAAATATAATTTTAAGTAAATACTGCAAGGCTCATCTGGGAAATTTTCTAGATAGTCATCTCAATGGAGTTGAGACTTGACTGGAGGACGTTAGGAAGGCCTGCTCCCCACAGAGAAGAGCCTCCAGTCCAGCCAGTTGTTAACGGGGAAAAAAGGAAACCAAAAACCCAGTTGTTAGCCTGGAGTTAGATCTTCCCATGAAGAAGCTACATCAGGGACTGCCCAGTGTAAGGGTCCCAGACCACACAGCAGAATGTCTCCCTGCTGACCTCAGGCAACCCCTGAAGAGGAGAAGGCACATCAGTCCCTCTTTTCAGTTAATCCTTGGTTTTTTTCCAAAGACCTCTCCAGAAAGGATAACTAACGCTAATTACAGGGTTTGATTTTTTTTTTTTTTTTACATGAGATACACAAGCCTCCATCTCTATAAAACTGGGCCATAGGGCATAAATGCTGAAATAAAGAAATTAAAGACTTCAGGTTTTTTTTACTCATTCTCTGAGCCATTCAGTACATCTTGCATCAAAAAAAAAGTTGTATTGAAATTAAACTGCCTTTAAAGCAGCAGTGCTCTCATGCTTGTGAGCCAACCTACAGCTTTGAACTTCTGTCAGGGTTATTAAAGACAGACAGGAAAAAGGTTGCAAGACAAATACATTTTTCACTTAAAAAAAGCATTCATGGAGTGCCTATTGAATTGCTCTAAACCAGTGATTAAAACAACATAAAACATATGACCATTCTCTCTTTAAAAAGACGAAGTCTCCAAGTAGAATCAATTGTTAACTTTTATTTGTGCAATAGTTACAAATACAGTATTTTATTTACTTATTCTAATCCTATACCACACCTACGTTTTTTCTTTTTGTTTACACAACATTCATAAACATTTCATTCTGTAGCAACAGATTTTCCATTTCTTCCCCTCTAACAGATGTCTCATGTATTAAGCTTTCCTAAGCACCATGCAACACTTCTGGCCCCAGCGATGGTATACTGGGGTTGCCCAAGGCTAGGATTTGGTACTTCCTGGCCATATTTTTAAAGTGTTCCTTCAGGTAGCAATGGTGGGTAAATGAGCATTGCTGTTTCCGCTACTACTTACTATTTGCATTGCAGTAGCTTCCAGATACCTCAGTCAGGTGGAAACACCCTATTGTGGCAGACACTGAGGACACATGATGAAAAGATGGTCCTTACTCAAAAAGTCTGCAATCCAAGCAATATTGTGATGGAAGTAAGAGTCAGCTTTGAAGAAGCCAGAATCCACAAGAGAGTTGCCTTCAGTCAAAGAGATAAGAAAGCGCAATACTGTAAAGAGTTGGAAAAGTCAGGGGAAAAAGATCTACTCGACAAACAATTTCTGTCTCTTTATAAAATTTTTCAAGTCCTCTACAGAAGAGAATGAAAGCATCCTGCTCTGAATTTATAGCAATACTTTTGTTTCAGTTTCTTGTCCTGAAAATGTTGTCCACAGGAAGGTTGAAGCAGCAGAATAGGGTTTTTTTTCCCCCCCTTACCAATACCCCAGTCTCCATTTCAACTAAGCAGATTTGGGTAACAAAACAATTTGAACACGGAGCTCAAATCTGTTCTTGCATAACCTGTGTATGAGGAAAAACAGCAGCTGGTACCAGTGGAAGTAAACTGAAGCGGTACCAGGTTAAGTGATATCAAAAGCGGACCCATTTATTGTATTGCGGTGGGTTTTTGCCAGACTTTCCTCAAATCATCTTGTCCAATGGCTTCCAGTGCCAAACCTGGCATTTGAGTCCTAGAGAATCAACAGAGATGAATAAAACTGGTCCCCAGGCTGCCCATAGCCCAATAGGTCAGGTTCTGATGTGCACCTTAGATACGGAGACTAAGACATCCTTTCATAAATAGTAGCTCTTTCTTTGGAAAATGATCGGAGAGACAAAACATTTATTTTCACTTTTTTCCTCCCACCACATCCATTTTAGATTGCACCTGAGCAAACAGCTCTTTGTCTTTCTTCTTTTTAACAGAGAAAGTTCACCCTATGAAAATGTAAACAAGCAGTTTTGATGACCGACACCTGAGCACTCCTTTAAATGTTCGTATTATGCATTTTCCTGAGTCACTTCCAAATGCTGTGAGAGCAAAGAGGGATTCTTCCAATCACTCAGAGCAGCCAGAAATGCACTACACAACACTTCTTCCATGGTTTAAGAAAGCCTTTTAGATTTAGCTGAATGCCATTCATTTCTGAAGGCACTACTCTTGGGAACCTACGTTATTTTATCTTTGAGGAAACCTCATAAATGAGATTATGATGCAACATTACTAACTTCCTGCATTGCACAGGTATTCAGGGTCAAAATCAAACAACTGATTCTGTTTGTAATGTAGTCCTTATTTTCCTCCTTCCCACAGGCTCTTGAACATCCCTAAATATCTACATTTACTCCCAGTTCCTCAGCTGTTCTTTCATAGTCATTTGCACTTATACCAAGTGAAGGCGCTGCAGGTGGAAATCTTGACCACTGTGACTGGAGAACACATTCACTTTGGTATATTTGTGTGACAAGAGGGACAAAGGCAAATACTGAAAAATGAGTGCTCCACCCTGCCACATCTCTGTATGCTTCCATAGCCTCTTGACTATCATCTCCTGTGCTTCTCTGTTGGTGAGATGGCTCCTCTTTTTAAACCTGGCCACTACCTTACCTCCTTCAGCTTGAGCAAGCTTAGATCTCCTTGAGCTGCTTTTCTTTTGCAGATCTTTCCTGCCAGACTTCACATAAATCACAGAGACAGCAAGGGTCATATTTGTACCTTTTCTTCTAAGAAAATGGTTTGCTTTTCACATTTTTTACTCACAACTGCAAGAGGCCAACCTAATCCTGCTTTTCATCTTGGTTCTCCAAATGCATACAAAAATAAAATAATCTACTAGTGGTATTTTAGTATTTTTCTGCATGACGCTCACCACCGCTTGCATTCGCAGTTTCCTTTCTGTTCCCCATTCTGTACACCTGACCCTTGACCAGATCATTTCCCCAGCATTTTGAAACCTTTTTATGATGTACCTAGTCCTTTCAAATCCATCTTTACTCATGGCTAAAGGTTCACTAACATTGTATTTTTAAATGTTATTTCTTCTCTGCTATTTATTATTATCCACTTCAGGAAGCCAGTCTATGAACTTAGATAACTTTGTTACTCCCCAAGATGATTAATGAGGTGATCTTAAATATCAATAGCTCAACACCAGCATTTTGAAAAATTGTTTATATTACACAGCAACAAAGCAATTTGTAACTTCCACAGAAAACAACTCCAGAATGGACTCCATCCAGAGGAGATGTTTCCTCCAGTTAGATCTTTGTTTATCTTAGCCATGACAAAAGCAGGCCCCTTTACTCAAAGTTGCACGCTGTAGATTTCCGACACGTAGTGTTTTATGTCCACTGGTTTCAGAAGATAAACAGAATATTTTCCTATGAATATGCAGTCCTGTGGAATTAACTTCTGTATTTATAAAATAAGCTTGTAAATAAAGCAGTTTTCCTGGAAAGGATCAAGACAGTGGAGTTTTCCTTTTCTAAACACAGTGAGATACTGTGCAAGTCAAAGCTGGTATATTAATGGGCTGTATACAAAGCCCAAGGCAAGTTGATTATATTGAAGTCTGCCTTTAACAGCTACTATCCTAACACTGACTCACACA
The DNA here is from genome assembly GCA_018403395.1 of Gorsachius goisagi. Classification (NCBI taxonomy): domain Eukaryota; kingdom Metazoa; phylum Chordata; class Aves; order Pelecaniformes; family Ardeidae; genus Gorsachius; species Gorsachius goisagi. The sequence continues at coordinate 23,483 of BOSO01007598.1, read as the reverse complement.
AAGTCAGGTTTCCTCCTACAGCTATTTATATTTCTGCTAAACACATAGGCAAATTTCTTTATATAAAAAGAGGAATTAACCTGGAACTTCACCTGTCCATAACTTTAAAAGAATAAGGTTGGCAGATCTAAAAAGCTAGGGTAAGAGGGGTTTATAGCTTCACCTTTTTGTTTGTTTGTTTTGCAGTTTCTCTGCTTGTGTCCTTCCAGGTCAGGCTATGATCAGAAATTGAAAATGAAATAACACAAAGAATGGCTATTTTCAGAAATCCCAGTGTCCTGGTTTTGGCTGCGATAGAGTTAATTTTCTTCCTGATAACTGGCATAGTGCTGTGTTTTGGATTTAGTATGAGAAGAATGTTGATAACACCCTGATGTTTTAGTTGTTGCTAAGCAGTGCGTACACTAGGCAAGGACTTTCCAGCTTCCCCTGCTCTGCCAGGTGCACAAGAAGCTGGGAGGGGGCACAGCCAGGAGAGCTGACCCCAACTGGCCAAAGGGCTGTTCCAGATCATATGACATCATGCTTAGTATGTAAACTGGGGGGAACTGGCCAGCAGGGAATGACTGTTGCTTGGATGCCCAGCCCATCCCCATCAGCGGGTGGTGAGCAGTTGCATTGTACATCACTTACTTCGTATTTTTTTTATCATTATTATTTTTCCTTCCTTTTCTGTCTTTATCTCAACCCTTGAATTGCACTTTTTTTCCCCCCAATTGTCTCCCCCATCCCACCTCTTGCATGAGGTGTCTCAGCTAAAATACCTCAGGCAGTTCAGGTAAGGTTTACCAAAGCCTCTGGATATGATTTTCCAAGCCTCCATGGCTGTCCACTGTCAAATACATGCATTGCAGTAGCTTGTCCAACAGTAATTTCCCACCCTTTCTGCTGGGAGTTGGCAGTTACATGGATGACCAACTTTCATAAAGCCAACTCTCAGCCCTCCAGGAGCTTCCCAGGAGTCACCATGCCTCTGAAATCTGGCACCCAGGCCAGACTCACCTTGCTCCTTGCCCAAGGAGGTTGGGGAATGCAGTGGAAGGTGCCAAAGAACAGCCCTGGATCTGGGCAAAAGAAAGCAAGCAAGAGCACTGGGGAGTGTGCCTAACAGACAGACAGTAACACACAGGAGCCCTGCGAGCCCAGCCGCTGCGGAGCTGCTGGCAAAGCTGCCCCCATACTCCCTCATGCTTGCAGTCCTGCCGACCACCTATGACCAGGGCCACCCCAGCCCTTCTTCTATCACATCGTGAAACAGAGACTTGGTGGTAGAGACTATTTAGGATGCATCAGGATACAAATCTTGCAAATTGATGAGCTCTTCAGCACTCATTGCTTCCCATTCATGCTATTTGCATGCCGCCTTTTACCCCCACCAGTGCAGATACTGCAAGAAAGTCCCAGCAATCAAAGAAAGGAAATATTATATATACACACTGGTGTTCAGTGTCCAGACCATGTTTTAGAAATCCTTCCTAGAACATGCACATTTTTTCCCATTAATAGCAATTTCCAAATTTGAAATGCCTATTTATGAAAGACTGTATAAGTTTACCAGAGGACAAATGGATGAGAGGTGGAGTGAATGAGATTTTAGCGATGTTCATTGTCCTATTTACAGTGAATAATATTTTGGCAGACTGACTAGAGTCCTGATTGTTCCAGGAACTTCTAACAATCAACAGACTATTACCTCAGTCACACCAGAGACCTGATCTTCCAGTCCAACAAAGCACGTAGGATGGGCTTAACTTTAAACACATGAGCAGTCTAATTGACTGGTTTGGCATGACTGAGGTGCTGAGGAATGAACCCGAGACTCAAGTGCAGGTTCTCCTGCTAAAGGCTTTCCCAGTCTTCTGCATACTGAAAACACCCCAGCCTCCATTTCTTCCCCCCCCCCCAAACATCTGTGATACACTCCCTCCTGTGGGTCTAGCTGAACTATGGGACTTTGGGAATGATTAGCGTCCAGGTTAGTCTGAAGAAGAAGAAGGCAGCTCCCATTGGCAGCAGCTTGTAAGAGGAAAGAAACTTATGGAGATGAGCCCTGGCACTTTGGTTCCAGGAGACTGCCTGGGATTTGTTAATACATATCACAATCTAAGATTTCTACTGGTATATAGGCTGTTTAGCACTTGGTTATCTTTTCAGGTCTACACTTGGATGGAGGAATGTGACTCTGCAGTCAGGGGTACATCTCATCACAAGTGTCACTTCCAGATGGCTATAACGCAGCTCACTTAATGCAAGTCCCTGGCTGAAAGTCACCAGGAAACACCAACCATTACCGACAGGGCCTTCTTTGAACGTTCCACCCAAGCACTGCAGTCTGCCATGACAGCATCCTTGAACAGAGCTGGCAGGATGCCCTGCCACCCACCAGACTGGCATGTTTTAATTTGAAAATTCGCAGCTTACTGGTGGTTTACTTGCACAAGAGCCCAGTGGAGCTAAAAGGCCCAAGTGGGTACCCCAGCCACTTTGGAATGATTGGAGAAGTTTGGCTTTGTTTGCAGTAATTATAAAGCTGCTAGCTAGATGAAAGCAGACTCAGGAAGTCCACCCCTCACTTTTGCTTGCATTAAGAACCTGTAGCCAAATCTATCCTTTACAGAATAGCAGAAAAATACAAAATTCCAGGCCTCCACTAAAAAAAGCTCCCTTTCCCCCTCTTGTGACTTTCTCTGATTCATGGGTCTTTTAGGGAAGAGAAAGCTAACAAGGAATAAACCTAGAATTGGAAATCAAATAATCCTATTTAATTTTATAGTTGTTGACACAACTTGTTACATGTGTTTCCTACCAGAATAAATGAAATCACAGTCATCTGATTTCCAAATTACCATATCTATTGTTTCAGAAATACAGGGTGTAAATAATTGCAGTGCAATCGCCTATGTCTGGACCTCTCTCATCCGGAACCGTTATCAGGATTAGCATAAATTACGGTGCCATCTAATAATGAAATCACTGAACATTGATTGTGCCAGCTATTTAAACCTGTAATTATTGCTCATTAGAAACGTGTTTCACGTTATTTGCCCCTTACAGACCCAAAGTTGTTGTCAAAAGGCTCCTGCAAAGAATTCTACAGAGAAGAGTGTGGAGAAATTTCAAACAACAGGCTTGAATTTCATCTGCGAACACTGTCTGGGTGGAAGAAACATGCTTGAGGGCACCCCGAAAGACATTTGCATCTGTTACCAGAAAGCGAAGTCGCAATAGGTGAGAACAGGAAACCTCCAATGCAATTCAGACAGGTATGAACAACATATGGGTTTCTAACTACGTGGACAGTAATTAGCTCTCAGTGTTCATTATAATAGTATACAATTAGGCATCACGTGGTTGACAGACTGTAAATGAAATAAGCTCCTGACCTAGCCAAAGGGAAGACTTTTGGCTGATCTTGTCATGGCTGGGTAAGGCTCAGGCAGGATAGGCAGCTGCCCTGGACACCACACCAAAGGCAGTGAAGGACAGATATATACATACATAGATCATACATATATAAAATCTTTGCATGCTCCTCTGTAAAGGGTTTACAGAAGACAGTTGATTAAGATTTGTCTGCTCCACTGCAGATCAAGCTCTTTACAAGAAGAACTGGCTAAACGGGGGCTCAGATAAGTGCTATTCAGTCCTAGTAGATATTTTTAAACAATTTTCCTTAACAGAGGGAAACTGATTCATTTTTTGCTATCTTCCTCCTACTGCACATACAAAAACTTTTGCCACAGTGGGAAAAATAATTTCTACAACCTTCAGAACAAGAAGGTATAAAATCAATAAGGGAAAACCAAACATATATAATTTGTAAAGACTCACCTTATTTTGAAGATCTCAGCTGACAGTGAGACAATCCATCTTCCTTAATGACTCCTTCCCAACAGTTGATTCAAGTCACAGTTTAGAGCTTCATTCCTATGGTGAGTGGGTTCAGCGGACACACAAACAACCCAGCTGCTAAGGTACCTATCCCTCATACAGACTGTAGATCCTCACTGCAACTGGAGGCATGACTGCTAAGGCTAGAGTACTCTAATTTAGCTTATATTAATATTAATGGTTCAAAAACTCATAGGAGCCCACCTCCACTTCAGCTGGGATGCAGAAGGTTCAGCATCTGTCCTTTCTCTGACCAGAAGGCCCTTGTGTTACTTATTACAGGCCCCAGGGCAGGGAGACTCTCCAGCCTCCTGATCATTGAGTGATCCTACCCAGCTTCCAGCCACTTGCATTACTTATAATGCCCTGATGCAAGGTCATCAAACCTAATCCTTGGATGAGGCACTTAACTAATTGGTTCTGTGTCCTTTAATTTCTGACTATCAGCTGGCAGGCATTACAAGCCTTACCAGAGGCTGTGATTTGATAGGAGTTGGCTACAAAGCAATTGCTGACACCAGGTTCAGATGCAGAGTAGGGGAGAAACTACATCCTTAGGTGATGTGAGTGCAGCAGTTCTTTTTTTGCATCCCAACAACAAGCAGCTTCAAAAATAAAAACAAAAACCTTTTCTTGAATGGGTGGGATACAACATGTTCAGAAAGCAGCAACCCACACCTGTCCTGTTGGCAGACGTTTGCAAATAAAATTAAATAATCCAGGCAAAGCCAATCTAAGCCTTTTTGTCCCAATATGATGCTACCTGCAGGTATTTGCCCTCTGACAAAGCTTTGCATACCTAAATATTGCCTTACTTGTAGTCTTACTCTGTAGTCTATGGCGTTACTGCTAAAAATATTTGAAATCCAACATCTCATGGAAATAATAAGCTGACTTGGACTAAAAAAGTATTAGGAAGATCTGATGTACCACCACTAGCTCTGGTTGTCTGCATCAGTACTCATTATGGTGAATATCTTTACAGAACCTTTAGTTAATAAAAAAACACCCCCAAAAAAGCCATTCTTGGCTGTTCCGATCTGTATCTTTGAATGACATACAGCCCAAGTGTATCTCTTTTTTTTATTACCAAATAATCTTCAATAATTTGCTGGGCACTAAGCCAGATTCTGTTATTTGGTCTTTCTCTCCAACTGTTTGGCTTTGCCAGATCCTGAAGGTTTATTATTTGTGTTTCTGGAGAGAAAAAATTCCAGGAGATTGTTTATTAAAAAGAAGAAGAAATCAGCACTTTGATCATTTGTCAGTGTCTGTAACCTTCAACCTAGGCTACTCTGCTGTGCGGACAACCCTGGTTTCTGTTGCACAGGATGGATATGCCAGAAGAAGAAAACAATATCCATCTTAAACAGAATTGTTAAACTTCATTAAAACTGTTGAAACCTTTAAATGACTCGCAGTTTATGAAATAAATCGGTTTTCTTAACACCTAATGAGACAAACTGCAATTCTATTCAAGTAATTGTTCTGCCTTTTCTGTCTGACAGTGGAAACCAGGAATTTTCTTTCCATTTGACTGCAATATTATATTTGGTGGTTTTATTCTGTTTTGTACAAATAGAAGTGGTGACGTGTTGTGACAAGAAGACAGACCTCCTATTACCATATATTTATACTCTGCAGAAGAAACGATGGTACATGAATAGGTTTATTAAAGAAGGTTGCTGTCCTTTATGCACATGAGAGGACAAGGCATCAACCAGCTTCACAATTATCTATCCACTACCTATTTCTTTACCCAATTTAATGCACAGAGAACTAATCAGAGCAGAGGGATTGGGGAAAGAGGAGAGTTTAAAATAGCAGCAGTTTTCAAACACACCATTGGAGAGCTGAGAGATTTGTACATCTTGGACAAGATACCATGGCTCTGAAGTGACTCCACCATTTTAATGTGGATTAATTGCCTTGCTCATATTTAATTTCAAGGTTTTGCTAAACTTTTGATTAAGAATTATCTTAGCACACCTCTGACCAAGGGAGAAAAAGAGCACTGCTGTTGCTGTTAGTACAAGAGCAAACCAACAGCTGTTCAAAGGAACTGCATTAATGATAGAAAACACAGGACTTGTACTGGTTTGTTTGTGTTTTATACCTGCTTTCATCTCCTTAGCATCTCATAAAGGTCAATAGCAAAAGAAAATTCTAAAGAAAAATTAGGTAAAAATTCCCCTATTCCCTAGTCACATGGTCACATGTAGAAGAAAGGCTACTAGCAAATACTGCTTTATTATAAATATGAAGTGAAAAGCAGTAAGTTTTCAAATGCCCTGAGATACCAGACCTTAAATACATCACTTGTCGATGGCCTGAAATAGAAGAAAAAGCCTCAGTGGAGGTAGAATAGGGATGAATGCATCTGTGTAGTTAGTAGTGTACACTGAACACAGTTTAGCACAGGTAAGATAAAAATGCTATTATCCCGTTTAATATGTGTGAGTATATAATGGCTCTGTTGAGAGATGTATAAATATTTGCCTATTAACATGTGCATGTGCTCACATGCGGGTATATTTAAATATGATATAATGTACAGGCATAAAGAAATTGGGAGTTGAAATCTTAGTGCAGTTATGTCTTCATAAAAGCCTGCCTAAAAACCCCAGGCTAGTGTGCCCTCAGCAATAGATGGCCTGGTTCCAAGCAAAGCAATATGGTTCTAGCCTAAAAAAAAAACAAACAAAAAATTACACTGTGAAAATTGGTTTTATAAATAAAGGAGATGATAGCCCGGATGCTTAGAAGTCATTTCTGTCCACACAAGAGGGTAAGATCTTTTTTGTATTTCCACATGTAGATTCTGAGTCTTAACCTCTCTGGGAGAGATAAATGTGTTATCAGACTCCAGAGCATTACATATTCTCTCTGTCTCTGTCCCTTTCTCTCCGTATATATTAATTTTATAGATCTTTTTATTGTCTCAACTATATTGGTTGCGTGAGAAGCAGAACAATAGGCCAAGTACTTCCATTTCACACATGCCACCTCTATAATTCAACAAAGAATAGTAAAAAAGATCTATAAACTTGTTATAAATCAATCCCCTTAAACTAAATTAACCATTGAAATAGATTATCATAAAAATAATGTCATAAAAATATTCTTCACCTTTGTAGTCCGTGTGTGCGTGTGTGTGTGCATGCTCGTGTGTGCCCATGCAGGGGATGCTACGCGTGTGCCAAGGCCAGTGGCAGTGCTAACAGTGCGGCAGGCTGGGCTTCTGCAGCCTTGGAGGGGATGGCAGGCAGGCAGGGCGGTGAGGATGAGCTTTAATATCTCTGTGTCTGGGAAAGTAACTCATAAACAGATCCACTAAAATCTAATTACTCTATATAACTCACCTTTAGTAGTAGTGAGTCATCTCCGCTTTCTTATTAGCAGCGAAGCACCAGTCTTTTTGGTTATATTTCTGAGGCGCTGTTGAAAAAAAGATAAAACCCAATCAAGCTGCAGGCTAAAGGATATGGCAATTTAAGCAATACACAGCCTTGGCCAAAGTTGGGTCCTACTCTGCAGTCCCTACATACCAACTCCCCCAGCATTTGGTCTTTATACATACAGCTCCATGAGAAAGGCATGTGTAAATATAAGGAGAGTATACAGAGATGACTGCATGAAGTTCGGCACGGGACTGATAGGGCAGTGGTTCAAGAGCTGGTAGTTTTTTTCCATCCAGCTGATAGTCACTCTAGAAGAACACATGAGAACAGCAGAGCCCAGGATGGCTCTCCCAGAGGCAATGCTTTCCTTGCCCACCTCCAGCAGTGGTTTCTCCCTGGGCTCACGTGTAGCCATCATTTACTTCATAGTCATCATGTGGGAACACACCTGGATTACTCAGTTGTTGTCTAACTTTACCCATCAAAATGAGGCCTTTGTAAATGTGGAAGTGCCACACTTCCAGCCATAGCAACAGCCACCTCTGAGAACCAGCAGCACCAAGGTAAGAGTAACCAAGGTCCAACACTGGCCTCCCTCTACAGCCTGCCGTTGCCAGTAGACTTTATATCTCGCTTTCTCAATCTGTATTTTGACAAGGATTTTCTTTCAACAAAAGTGCACTGTGAAGTCTTCCAGAAAGGCAATTCAGCTACTGAAATGGTAGAGCTGGGTGGCAGCCACCTGGCACAAACAGGATCTCATCAGCGTTGGGAAGCATCGCCTTTGGTAAAAAAATGGAAATGGAGCACAGAGAGTGACCATGTCCAGGCAATAAAATTGGTTAAAAACCTAGAAAAATGATTTAATTCCTGTTAGGGGGATGGAGAGGGGATTGTGAAGAGCAACAACCACCTCATGAATAAGAAAGAGAAAACATGAGGAAAACACGCAAGGGCTGAACTGAAGGAGAGGGACTTCATACACATGAGAGAACTGAAAAGAGCTGTTTGGGAGGCATGGGTGGTTGTCTCTCCCCAGTTTAAAGGGCTGGTGACCACTCCAGGAAGAGCCTGTGAGGAATTTCCTAACTGGGCATTTTAGAGATGGCCAGGAAACATGGATAAAGCTGAGAAAACCGAATTATTTATCTCTGCTCACTAGGTTCATGTGTATATGAGCAGCCTGGTTGTTCCACAACCAAATGCTGCTGTGCTGTGTGTGCAAGTCTTTATTTTGTTCTGATGTAGGATGTAGCATTGCTGTCAGACAGATCACTGTCAACTAAAGTTCCCTTTGTTTGAAATTAGCTACACCTTTATCTCAAAAGTAACAAAGCGCAGTCTATCATTATTGGGGGTAGGAGTGAGAGAGTAGGTGCCGAACTAGGATGGAGGTAAATTAGAGCAGCTCTACAGAGTTGTAACATGAATTTTCTAATGTAATTGGCACTGAAGTTAATTCAGCCTGCGCAGCGTTTCCCTCTTTCATACATTGCAGGCAACAATGGGGTTCAAAGCATCATTGCCCCTGAAGAGGAAGGACTGTGCATTTTGCTTTTAAATGTCTCAATCCAGTAGATAAGATAAATTCATTCTTCAAGATAGGACAGTCATCATGTCGTTCCAAATAATCATTGCTAGAAACGCACTGAACTGTTAGGCCAGTTAATAACGACACCACATTTTATTTATATGGCTCCCATCTGCTGAAGCCTTCTAGGCAGCTCACAATGGGTTTGATTTTCAGCCAGACCTTAGCATAGCTTCTGTTTATATGGATGCAAATAACAGTGGTTGGATGGCTGTGTGCATAAACAGGTCTAACTATTAATCTTTGTGGCCACAATGCATGGTTTTATTCCTTCATGCAACAACAAAATCTTCATCTGAAAAATCCCCCTGATGAAGTACACAAAGCGTGAAAAAGAACTAAGTTTTTCTGAGTTTTTAATGGTTTCAAACAATTCAGCATTGGGCTTGGCAGCAGAGAGGGACCATGAAAGGAGCATCACCACTGTGCCCACCACTTAGCGAGGACCCCTGACTCCATGCTCCCCAAGATGGGGCACAGCCCTACAAAGGTGAAAGAACTGGATGTTCATCTTCTCCCACCACCTCCTCTCTTGCTCACCACAATGCCCCCTCCTTCAGTCATCTCTAATACCCTTTCTCACCTGACTCTGCAGGCATCTCCCCACCAATCTCCTTTCTTTCCTCCTTGCCTTCTTTCTGAGCCTTGTTTCAGCTTGTGTCTTCCTCACAACCTGTTTTCTGATGCAGGGCACCAACTTCTCCCATGGCCCATCTCTATGACACCCACCACGGTGCGCCGATGTCCACACCTGAGCAGGATCTCCATGCGCTTGCTTGATGCTGCCTCCCACCCACTTGTCCTTCACCAACACATTTCAGCAGTGGATGACTGGCCTCTCTCTTAGGTGTCTGCATAGGACAGATTTCATTGTTTTGTCTTTCGTGCTAAAGAAAGATGGAAATATGAATACTCTGTTAAGCGCACGGTGCTTATTGTTTGGGGTACTTCTATCAGCTTGATGGCAGCGAGCGTGGTGCCTGGCAGTGCTCGCAGAGCTGGGCCTTCGGATAATGGGTATATTTATAGTATATGCATTGCTTATGTACTGATAGCTGCCAAAGTAGTAAACAAACAAATGCTCTCCATAAAACAATGAGAAAGTAGGATCATAATCTTTGATCGATGAACGAGGACGACAGGTTTAAAAAGGCTTCCTCACTTTTTTATGCAGATTGCTTTTCTGACTGCCTGAATCTCAGCCAGCATGAGGAGGCTGAAAGTCTGGAAAGGAGCAGGAAGAGCAGTGCCCATGCTGGAACCCGCCTGCCCTCAGAGGGGGATGTAAACCTCTGCCTACTGCTGCACCCCCTGCCCCGTGGGGTCGAGAGGAGGGTCTCTCTAGGCACTGAGAAAAGATGGCTCAGAGCCACGCTCCAAGCCATGCGCCAGCCAAGGTTCACCTGCAGGACCAGTATCATTGCTCAGGACACGGCATAAAGTCTGCCAGGCCCTTTGAGACAGGTCTGCTGCCCAGCAGGGAATTCCCAGATTGGTGGAGACCTCAGTGGGTGTGAAAATGGTCTTCCAGCAGAAGCTGTTTTGAAGAGCACATTTCATTGAGGTTCCCAACCTGAACCTATGCTCTGAGGATGAGTCTAGGCATGGTTCATCCAACAAGTCCCCCAGTGGGATGCATTGGAGAGATGCGTTAAAACTAAGATCCATATATTGGTCTGTAATTTGGGCTTGTTTGGATCTAAGCTTTAAACCAGTACCAAATTTACCTGAAAAATCTAAATCTGCATTTGCATTTCCTTCCATATACCCACATCAAAATGAAGACATGCTCAGTGCAACCTTTTTTTTTTTTTTTTTTTTAAATCAGATACAAGCTTACCAATCTGTGAGGCTGATCTTGGCTCCATACAACTTCCCGGAAGTCCAGAGAGATTTAAGATCAGCAATCTTGATGAAGACATTAAATAACAGATTAAGCTCCATTTAGATCTTTGTTTAAGTGCCACTTTCTCAGTAAATTGAAATATATGTGGTTTAAGCAGCAGCTTAACTGAAAATGTGTGGCAGTTGTAACACACTAATCCAAGACAGCTCATGATGGTTTTGAACTTCTAGATATGAACGGCCTGATTTTCAGATTGCCTTGCAGTAATAGCTGCAAGTTAAATCCGTGGGTGTTCACATATTTGAAACCCAGGCCATAAGAGACATTTTCATTGAAATTATATTAATAATATATTAATAATATATTAAAATATCTTATTAGTGTGGATCCACTAAAATAATATTATTATGAAGGGTCTGTAGTACCTGAATAACAACCATTATTTGTTGATTGAAACACAGAATAAAATTAATGTTGATGACTCAACTAATAACTTCATATTTAAACAGCAAGTTTCAAGCAAAGGATCCTCAGGCATTATAGAGATGGGAAGCATAAACATGCCATTACAATTTTAGGTAGGCAGAATGCAATTATCCAAATTGGATTCTGGCCAGAAAAAAAGACACTACCCCCTCCCATTCTTGTTTTTAAAAAGTTCCCCAACAAAAGCAACGGCAGCTGTTGCAAGAGAGGAATCCATCAGTTGCTCACACCACCCACCTACTTGATCTAAACAGCCCCAGTTCCTGCCACAGGCGGGCGGCCAAAAGGAAGACACTGGCCAGTCATGTACATGTGGAAAGCTAATTTTCTCCTTCCTCTTGGATTTTCTGCTGGAAAAACTCAAATTTCCTACTCAAACAGATGCTTTACTTTTTCCTGGAATAAGTGGGTTCAGAGCTACTTCGAGTGGGGTGAACCTGCTGGGAGGATTCACCCTGTCAGCCAAGACATACTGAGACATGCAGGGGAAAAAACGTGTGTCTCCTCAGACATCCCTTACCCTCTGCCACCCTCCTGTATACACAGCATCTTTAAGAAGTGTGCTGCTGCACCTCCACCTTTTCCCTTTGCACTCAGTCATTGGAATCTTTCCTGAGGAAGGGATTTTACAGATACAGACGGTAACTAGCTCTGCGCCCACTGAGGTTAGCATGAACTATCAGCAATCAGGAATAGCGTGGCCAGCAGGAGTAGGGAAGTGATAGTGCCCCTGTACTCGGCGCTGGTGAGGCCGCACCTCGGATACTGTGTTCGTTTTGGGCCCCTCACTCCAAGGACATTGAGGTGCTGGAGCGTGTCCAGAGGAGAGCAACGAAGCTGGTGGGGGGTCTGGAAAACAAGGCTGATGTGGAGCGGCTGGGGGAACTGGGGTTGTTTAGCCTGGGAAAAAGGAGACTGAGGGGAGACCTTACCGCCCTCTACAACTGCCTGAAAGGAGGTTGTAGCGAGGTGGGTGTTGGTCTCTTCTCCCAGGTAATGGGCAAAAGGACACGGGGAAATGGCCCCAAGTTGCACCGGGAAGGTTTAGATTGGACATTGGGAAAAATTTCTTCACCGAAAGGGTTGTTAAGCATTGAAATGGGCTGCCCAGGGAAGTGGTCGAGTCCCCATCCCTGGAGGTATTTAAAAGACAGGTAGACAAGGTGCTTAGGGACACCGTTTAGTGGTGGGATGGCAGTGTTAGGTTAACGGTTGGACTTGATGATCTTAAAGGTCTTTTCCAACCTAAGCGATTCTACAATTCTGTGAAGCCCGGAGCTCACAGGAGCGCTCCCTGTGCCAAGACAAGGCTGCAGAGCAGTGGTCTCCTCCAGCACCAGCATCTTCCACCAATTTAATATCCTAAAATAAATGTCCTCAAAAGACAAGTGTTCTCCCTACCGTACCGTTTCTCCTTAAATTACTAGGCATTACATAATTTCTCTGGGATTCAGTATTATCTCAATCACAGAAGAACCTCTAATGGCCATTTAGGATTCACAAAAGCCCTATTTAGTGGAGCACTCAAGCCTGGGTCCAGATGACCAAAAACTGCAGGGCAGGAGAGCACTTACATCCTGGAAAAATGGGTAGAACTTGTCTAAATCCTCCCTGAATAGAGAGGAGATTATACACATTTAAAAGGCATATTTACATGCTTTACTGTTTGGGGGCCCAAGACTCACAGAAGAATTGCACTGGGCCAGTACTGTACCCTGCCAAAAGAAACATTATCTCTGTCCCTTTCCCCCTTAAATGCCTCCAGAGCTGTTAGCAGACCAAGGCTATTCTAGAACTAAAAAGGGAAATTTATTCAACAAGCATTATAGCAGGTGGCAGCTGCTAAACAATCTGCCACCAATCAGCAGTTTATGAAAGAGAGTAAAGAATCCAATAATAACTCACAGTTGGGGAGGGAGACACCGAGCCTGCAGTTACTGAGGGAGGCTCTTAATTATACAGAGTCAACTCTTTGGCAAAATTATTTCTCCTAAAATCTGCTTAACTGGTAAAGTTGGCACTCCACGGCTCTTGCAGGCAGGACACCCGCAGCTGAGCCGGCTGCGATGTAAGCCATAGGTTAGAGCTGGGAAGCTTCTTGGGAGAGCTGAGTCGGTGAGAAATGAGGCGGGTGGAAAACCCAAATAATTTTATCTGTGTTCTTTTGCCCGTTTCCTCCTCCCAGAGAAAGTCTATCCGTATGTGAGAGCCCTGAACTTTTAGGACATTCAGCCCTTTCCAAGACCAAAGTATGTAGATGAGTTAATGGCACAATTTTCTCCAAAATCTTCCCTGGTGCCAGCCTGGCAAGGTGGGGCTCAAGCTGTACAAAGTACGGGGAAGATGGTGAAGGTGATGTGCCAGGGCACCAGAGTCCATCTGCAGGTTTCTGTACTTATTCATCCCGAGTGAACCGAGTTTGCCATGGCTACTTAAAGCTCAAAATCCTGCAGGTATGAAATGAAGGCAAAATAGATCTGAGTTCAACTTCTGAGAAGGACTAAGGAAACTCCATCCAGCCTCATGGTAAATCTGTTTTTTGCAGTTAGATTACAGCACCATCTACAGGCCTTTCCTGATTTAAAACTCGCATCAGCCAGGTTGTTCCACTATCGGTATATAAATATTTTGTGGCTTCAGCAGCATGTCTAGTGCAGTGACAGACTGCACAGTCCATCTTAGTGTAAACAGGGCAAAATGCCTTTAGACCAGGCTGAGAAAATAGTTTGGTAACAGATGACAGACAGGTTTGCTTCTTCACAAGGAGAGGAAAACTTGTGAGTGCCCTTGGATTTTAATAGCTTGATTCTAAAATACAGTGTTAGGGGGTTCATCAATTCAGTTTTAGATTAAGTATTCAGCTAAAATTGCATTTCTGTTATGCAGTTCTGTTTAGCACAGTTGAACCAGAACTGCAAGAGAGAACAGTAAAAATGCAGAAATTAGATTTCAGCTAAAAACGGAATAATAGATTTTTACTGCTGTAGTATAGGCTTAAAATATGTTGGACCACATATGCAGAGCCGTAAGAACAGTTGATCCACCAGGATTCATTATACTTATCCCTAGCTGTTTGACACAGATATGAGGACTCTCTACAACGCAAAACCCGGTCCATCTCTGTCTGGAGACCATTATTTGCTAAATTACTTGCCAGACCAAAAGAAACTTAATTGCTCCTATGCATTTAGAAGATCCTGGGATAAGCACTGGTTCAGAGGGCTGTGGTGAAGCAACCTACAGCATAGCAATTAATTGTATTAAAATAGCATCCCTGCATGCAAAATTTACCTGCTGTAATAAAGCAATTCTGCCTTCATCTGAATCATCAAACCACAAATACAACGTGGCTTGGCCATTCCTGACACCAAACCCAGTCACTCAAAATCCTGAATCAAGCTGCAAGCAAATAAGAGTTAGATGGGCTTAAAAAAATCCAGAGATTAAAAAAAAAAAAAGTATTTGGGAAAACTTAACCTGCCTCCTGATGTTTTGGCTCTTAGGAGGTGAAATGTTATTTCAGGCTGTTCTCTGCACCTAGGAGAGAGATGGGGACTTTTATTTTTTAAAAAAAAGAAACGAGAGTTGATTCAAACAATCACATGATGAGAGAGCCTGGAGCTTTAAGACCAAGTATCACAAGACTTGTGATAATATCTGGCAGCACTGTGTGAATCAGCACACAGATCCTACTGGAAATTTTCTGTATTTGCATTTCTGCTGTAAAAATAATTCAGCTCTATATAATATCTATGTAATGCAGGGACCACATATACAAATGCCTTTCAAATAAGACATTCTCCCTCTTGTTCCAAAATGGAGAAAGGATAAGCGGACGGGGGATATGCATGTGTCACAGCTACCGCCTATGTGAGGATTTTGTCGTCTTAAATGCTGTCGTTTTAAACTCTACACACCCTATGGAATTAAAAGCCGTAAAGTTGCAGTCTTACTGATGTGTAACAGTACAGAGTGCACACCGACTGCTTCGGATTAATTGCACGTATAAAAAGAGATTTCTTTTTAAAAAGTCTGCGTGCAGAGAAGAATCATTAATTTCACTTGAAGTGATTCCCAAACAGGATATGGAGCCTCCAGCAGCCCTTTGGGTTGTGCCAATTGTTTTGTGCAGGTGTTTAATCCAAGTGCTCAACCGCACGTAGGGAACAGTCATTCTGCAAGCACCGGGTGGAGCGGGAGCTGCATGGTGGTGTCACATAGCTGCAAGGGGTTGATTCCTCAAAATCAGCAGAAACCTTGGGAAGCTGCTAATTCTTGTAAACAAGAGCCTGGGTTTTATGGAGCAAAACGGAGCAGAAAACACTGAAGTACACGAGAACCAAATCCCTTCTGCAAAAGCCTCTTTTATTATACTAGTGAAGCACTAAAACCTGCCATAAACAAGCTGATTGCTCATTTCAGCCTCTCTCTGTGTCTGCAGCCAGGAAAAGCAGCAGCAGCCGCAGCCTGAGTTGAGCTGCTGGGATAGGAAACATCTCCTGAAGGTCAACGCTCCTCGTATTTTTAGGTTTCGTTAGAACTTCCTCATTCACACGGACTTGAAAACAATATATACATAGTTAGGATAAAAGCTGAGCCGCAATTGTTGTATGTACAATGCATCCCACCCTTTGCTCCGCTTTGCCACAGAGCAGTTTGGTGTGAGGCTGCAGAAAGATGGGATGGCTCGGAGGTGAAGGAAGGGGAGAGGTCCCAAGGCGTCGCAAAGGGCTTTTGAACCTACCACATACGATAGCAAGGAGTTTGACAAAAAGAGAGGCTCCCTTAAAAGCCAAGATGGCATCTGTGAAACAGATTGCATGCCCACCTCTGCTGCCAGAACCAGGGTGAGTCAGTGGCAGTGCCCTGGGAGGAGGAGGAGGAGGAAGAAGAGGCGCGAAGGCTGCACCCCACAGCCTGGCACAATCAAAATACATTTCCAAAGGGACAGTGACTGCAGAGCTCTATGTGGGGCTGTCTGCGGAGGCTGAGTCACAGTCTCAGGCCTCTCCTGACTTTTTGTTCCAATCTTTTTATACAAGGCCACCTGCCAAGGCTTTTCCTGCTCTAGGTGACTCAAGCAAATCCCCAAAGAGGCTCTCATGGGACAGATCTGAAATCCACTCCAGGCAGCAACAGCGTAGTAGCTTCTAGATAAGTGGGATGAGGGCTTCAAGCAAAAAAAGAGGTAGAAAACTACTAAATGGGTGTAAAGGCTATAGATGATGCTGTTGATCAAAACCCAGGAGGTCAACCCTGAAAAGTGGGATGCAGTATCAGGAGAATCTGCACTCCAGCCTGTCTTGATCCCGAGTTAGCAGCAGCTTTTACTTGACCGTATTCAAAAATCTGTACTTGACCATTTTCAAAAACCTGTGTTGCATTTAATATTGACAAGCCAAATAAATGAACTTACCAGAGCAGCTGAAACACAGAAACTAACGCACAGTGGCTATGTGACTTTCAGGGCCCAGCATGCCCGGGATGCACAACCACAGAGAACCCAATTAGTGCTTCCCAGCCTACCTTCAAAACTCCACGCCAGCCGGCACCGGCTCGGCGCCTGCCACTCGGGGTGGCAGCAGCCCTCCCTGCCCCGCACTAACACCACTGAGTCTTTCCACAACACATGAACTGGAAAACAATTTCTTCTGCCGAATGGAAAGGTTGGCACCACCGGCAGGGGCCATGGCTGGAAGGGAGCGTGCAAGCTCGGCCTGGGTATGTAGCTGGCATAAAGCAAGTGCACTTCCAAGATAATTAACAGTCTGAGGGAGACACTTGCAACAGCTTAATGCTTACTGTCAAGGGAAGCTAGTACCAAGCTCAGCACTGCCTCACCAACTCACAAAAGGAAACAAGACAAAAATAGAGGGGAGGGAAACATCAAGGAAGAAAACACAGCATCTGTGAGCTGTTAATTACAAAGGTGCACATGTCGGAGTAACAAGGATGTTAATAGATTCTTATTAGGAGACAAGAGAACCATTTTCAGTAGCCTCGTAAAGGAGCCAGAGCCCAGTGGTCCCAACACCGGGCTGGGTGCAAACGGCATTTTGCTAAATCCCACGTGGATCTGACGTCGGCACTCGGCACTTTTGGCATCGCACAGCTGGTAAAGCTGCCTGCGCAGCGCACGGGGAGCTCCGGGGGTCTGTGGCTTTTCACACGCTCAGTGGTCGCATGCCTGGTCTTTGACATACATTTGCATGTTTCGAGCCATAAACAGTGTTTATTTTCCAGTCCGAGTACTGGCTTTAAGTGTAAAACTCGGCCTGCTGCAGTGGTGGGGAGTCGTCGCCCCATGCCCATAAAGAGCAGCAGCTAGCATACACAGCCTCTGCGGGGAAGACACCCACGTGAGATTAGTAGCTTACCCACGTATAACAGGAATAAATAAACGGCAAAGAATCTGATATCAATCTTGCTCTGCTTTTTTTTTTTTTTTTTACCATGCTCAAGGCAACATAATTCAAATGCTTCTGTGCAGTCATTATGCACGCAGCCAAGTTGAGCTCCCACTTATTAAGGAATATTTAGCACCCTTACTCTGAAGCTCTCAGATCAATGGAGTCCACGTTCTTAATCTCACGTTGCTCTTGCTAACAATGTGGTTACTGTAATGTTGGCCCTGATCCTCAAAGGAAAGAGGACATTAGAGCAGAAACCTCTGGTAATGAAATCTCGTGTAATGAAAGAGTGTTCACAGTGAAACGTTCGTACATTGCCATCAAATCAGAGCCTCGCAATGTGATTTCCAAAAGCCTCTGTAATTATACAAGCACCACAAAGTGGGGTTGGGTGGTGGGCAGTTTATTTAACATTTATTGCTACCACATAACACACTGTAACTGCAAGCAAAAAGGGTGTGAGGGAGAGCAGTATTTCACAAAGTACACACGGCACAACTGAGAATCACAGGCTCAGAACATTTGTAAGTGTTTTCAGTATAGGTTACTCCTTAATAAAAATGAACTGCATGCAGCTCAAGAGAAGGTCTTATACCTGTAGATACCAATAAACCATAAGGGAGAAATCTTTCCACTGGATAGTAAGAAAGTGAAACAGCCAGATTAATGAAGAGGGAGTGTGGGAAAAAAAAATTAAGCATACTAAGGAGAAAGCACATGGGCTATGAAAGTGCTGCCCCTGTGCAACGAGGTGTTTTAGCCTACCTCGTACCAGGTGATAGGCGAATCAAAGCAATCTTCTTGTCACCAGTGGTATCAAAAGTCTGGAGTCCTCACAGTGCTGTAAGTGTGATTAGGGGCTCTGGATCTGCAAATCCTCTGTATGAGATGATCCTACAGCTGAGAAAGGATGTTATCTGCGTTAGGAGGGGTCACCGGATTAAGTCCTCAAGGCAGGAGTTTAAGCAAAAGGGGGCAGAGTGACTTGCATGCCCAGGTGCTTCCACTTGTGTCGAGAAACCCAGTTAAGATGTTTGCTTTTGGCTTGTGCTCTGAGTTAAAGCTAAGTGTGACTAAAACCAGATTCACGTCTTGCAGATCCAGCAATGATCGTGACACCCAGCAGCTCACTCTGCTACAAAAATAGTAAAACTTTGTATTTAAAACATCCTTTCAGGATGTTCTCAGCTTATGTTACATAGACAAATCTTTACCATAATGAACGCTCGAATCCTAATGCAATTCCTGTTCCTCCAGCAACAGCCATATACACAGACACACTGACTGAGGAAAGGCTCGGAGCAGGATTGCAGAGACTCAGAACACCCTGGTACGTGGTGCATTAAAGTCAACTGTAGTGTCTGAAAATGCACATACGCTCAAAGGAGTTTCTCTTAAGTGTAAGTGGTGAAAACAAGAATTTAGAAGTTTGTCACATCCTGCTCAGTCCGGTGTTTTCTCTTCCTTTGCTGGAAGCCCTGCTATTCACTTTTCAAGCTTCTGATGAGGTATTGGCATATGCAAAGTGTTACCTGTTAGATTCAGGTAGTTCCTGAGCAGACGCTGTTTGCGAGTGTGGGCAGCATAATTACAGCCCAGAGGTCCACGTTGCTTAAGCATATTGCATCCTTAGCCACTGGCCGGCACCGTGTGCGGCTTGGGGACAGGGCCAGATCCTAGCAGTCTTCCCTGTGTAACCAGAGTTGCTCACCCACCTTTAGCAGTATCCCACACTGGTTATTCTCTCCTGAACAAGGAGATCCATAAAAAGCCAGCAGTGTTTGGCTCTTGGTCATCAACTGGTTTTCAGAGGCAGTGCAGGGGGTAGTAAGTCAGCTACTAAGCAGGCCAGAAGACCAAGCATCAGCCAGCACGCCAAAAACACACCCATCAGCTCAGCCAGCTTCTGCCAAGATCATCTTCCATCAAGATCACTCTTTCCGGGTAGAGTAGGCGCAGCCTGTGAATCCATTATATTCAACAGGAGAGCCTGGGATCTATATTAAAAATTGGAGCTCATTTGATCTGGGCACTGTACAGATACATCAGAGACAGGTCCTAACATGTGGTATTCAGTGTCTGAACAAATAAGGCAGATAAAGGCTGGGATGGAAAACAAATAAGGCAGATAAAGGCTGGGATGGAAAGAGGCAGTGCAACTCCCCCATGATCACAAAATAAAGGAGGAACCAGGAACAGAAGTGGTGTAGCCTATCCCGTCTGCTGTGCTGTTCAAGGACCTTTTATTTTCTGTTCATTACTTGTTAATTATTTCTGAATGCTGGAGAAAGCAAAAAGCTAAAGACAAACAAGCCCCCATAGAGTTAGAAAACATCCCTGCTGTAAGGCAGAGTCAAATTGGTTGAGTTTGCAGCCAAAAGAGTTCCCGGGAGAGGGAGCAGAGCGTGCTGCTACAAGAAAAGGGTCAGTTGGTTTCTGAAGCAACCAGTTGGTTTCTGAAGCTTGTGGACATACAAACAGAGGAGGTAAAGCTTAAGACAGCAACTTGGAGAAAATTGCACCAGGGAAGCTGCACACGCGTGAGCAGGCTGCATCTTTCAGAAGACAGGAACGTGCGCTGACAGGCTGCCCTGTGCAAGCATGAGATGACCGAGACAGAAGTGTCCCACAGCAAACTTGACTCCTTTAGGGTGGGGCTGCCCCGGTCCTGCACACTCTGTCGCAGCTTCACAGCTTTTTAAAATCAGGGCAGCTGTGTTACTCTGACCCTGTGTCCCTGTAAACTAACCAGCAGACGTAGAAACATCTTGTGCGCCACTGAAATCCCTCTTTTCTGTACTGAGGAGCAAGTGTCTGGTGAACTGGGCGTGCACTTTGGTGGACAGCATTCAAAATTACTTGAAGACTGTATGAAGAGTGGGCATGTACATATTATCAAAGCTACTCTGGCTCAACATTTTCCAATTTTCACAATAAACTCACCTCAGACACCAAACTCCAGAAAATAGCTTCCATTTTCAGGTTTTATACCACATCAAGGCACAGGTCAATAAAAACTAAAAAATAAGACAGCTGCATAGAATTTTACAGCAATAACACAAAATTTGTGATTTCCAAGAAGGAATCATCTTTTTTTTTCTTTTCTGTAGACTGACCTTGAGGGGCAATCACTTGTCTAGAAAGAAATACCCTTCAGTTAAAGCCTTCATAAAGATTTTAAAACCCTGATAATTATAAAGGCCAAGGTTTAATTTTTCTGTTCTTGCAAACACCTGTGCCTATGCACATATGCAGAGATATTCTCTATGGCTTTGCCCAGCATCTATCTTTTTTTTTCCCCCTCAACAAAATTCTCAGGTAAATTTCCAACACACATCCATAGCTATTTTAATATAAAGTTGTTTTTAAAAAGTACTTGTAGGAACTAATTACCAAGTACAAGAGATCTGAGCAACAGTTTTCTTTGTCGGAGTTAACACCAATGTCAGGTCAAGCAGCAGGTCCCAACTTTACAGCCGTTTGCAGGACTTATTACAGCAGTGCATAAATAAGTAATCTGAAACTGTCCGCTCTTACTTCTTAGCTGAGCTCTGCCCTTTACCCTGTGAATTTCGTTGTGAACAATGGGGACAGATAGCCGCTCCTTACCCGTGTGACCCGTCACCCGTTCAGCACAGCAGCAGAGGAAGCGCGCAGGCAGACGCAAATGCCACCGACAGCAGCAGGTCCTCAGGCGGGGAGGACTCCAAAGGGGCAGGGGCAGGCAGTCGCCGGCTCCCCGACCACCGTCTCTGCTCCTGGGGGTGGGTAGTTAGGGACTTCTCTGAGAAGCTGCATTAGTCTCAGTCTGCTTGATGCACCCCTCCAAAAGAGTGTCTAATCCTTTTTTAAGGCCATTTAAACTTTTGGTCTCCACTCAGGTAAAAAAAAATACTACTAATAATCCACAATTCACTTAGGAACTGTGCAAAACAAGAATTTTCTTTTCTTTCCTGCCTGAAAAGTTCATAGGTTGCTCAAACGAAGGTACAGAACTGCTGAGCACTTTCATCTCCCATTGGCTTCAAACAACTCCATGAGCTCTTAGCAACTATCAAAAAGTAAGTGCAATATAAACACATAACCTGAATTACACAAACATTTCCTTTCTCATTCATGTTTCGCAACTCTACAGAAAAGTCGACTTTTATAACGATGCTTTAAACGTTGGCAAAGTGTGTAACCCATTACATAGCCATAAATATAACTATACAATTACACTGGTTTTCTGATCTTCTAAAGAATTAGCAGGCATATGAATGTCCCAGCTTGCAAAATCAATTTATATATTCAACTTAAATGTTCATCAGTTAAAACTTTTTAATTTCCAGTTCAAATCATTATTGCGAGTGCTGCTCTGATCTTCCTGCAGCAGATCTAACTCAAGTAACAAAAATAAGAGAAAAAAACTAAAAAAGAAAATCAGGAAGTGAAACCGCTCTGATTAGAAGGTTAAAATATTGTTTAAACTTGAAACAGAGACAGTGGCGATTATGCCAATATGGAGTCTGTATTACTCATTGCTTTCCCCCAGCTGGGTAGCTATGCCAAGCATTATATTCTGGGTTTCAGCTATTCTTGCGTTGGATGTTGCTCCACAAATACAAGATATAGAGCCACGACAGAGGGAGTCATATATACCTTGTGCTCCTATACCATTCATTTGGTTGCAGAGCCATAGTAGTTGCTATGTCACCACTAATTCTCTCTTTTCTGGACAGGTTTTTTATGTTATGGCTGAGACTGTACTTATTTCTTTTTAGTGACTCGGTAAGGTAAGATAATACTTCACGCAGGTCTCTCGCTCACACACTCACAGGCAGAGTACAAGCATGCTTTGAAAGCACCACCACGGTTTCACGGAGCGCAGGTGACTGACGTGCAATTCATGGCCACTGTAAGGCACAGGCAATCAAAGCAGTGATGGAGAGCTTCCACTAGGTAAAACATGGCCCAAATAAAATTCAGAAGGGTTTAACATACTCACCGCAGATGACGAGGATCCTGAATAATTGCTCCAGGGAGCGTGTGTAGTATACAACCTTTTCAGCGTACTAAATCAGAGCGGTGATTTGGTTTGAATTAATGTCTCCCTACCACCGCTCCTGCATTGATCATACTGCCAGACCCAAGATAAAATGTCTATCAACAGCCTGAAGGTGCCAGGGAGAGATCGGTAGCTGTTGGCCACCGGTGGGTTGGGAGGTTTCCCTCTCCACAGCAATGCCCTGGTAGGAACGAGAATGGAAAGAGTGGCGAGTGGGTTGTTTGCAGGCCACACACAATTAATCTGTCTACCTCTAAACATGCACAGACCAGGACTGAAGTTAATTTACAGGTCAATGACTGCACTTAATTTACAGGTCAATCTCTCATCTCCAGATCCGTTTAGTTCCCTCTGCAATGCTTTCTAACAGGTCTTAGTGGTTCAGCTGCGTAGCAAGTCTCACTAGTGTGAGAAACTGGCACCAGGAGCTAACCTGTTAGAATAATGCAGTTCTTGTTCATCTTTGCATTTCTTTTACATGGAAAAAGCACAAGATTAAATTAAAGCACATCACGTGGTAGAATTACTTCTCGTGCCTGTCTTAATTTTAAGTTGTCGAATAAAAATTATGAATATGATGTTTGGATGGAGATACAAAGAAATTGCTTACAAACAAGATAGTCCATCAGTAATTTGACTCAGCTTGTAATTTAGTTGTGCTCATCAATAGCTCGTTTTCAACAGTTTCTGCTCTGTTTTGGAAAACTGAAAAAATATCATCGTTGGAATCAACCCTGATGGACTTAGTAATAGTGAAGGAAGGCTAAAGGGGTAACAAAAGGACCTTTGTGAAGCCAACTGTAGATCCATC